>JANSVI020000537.1:326098-336372 GCA_025434765.2 Erythroxylum kapplerianum | reverse complement strand
AGTGAAATCTCAGAAAGAATTCTGAGGACTGGACGTAGCCCACGGTTTGGGGTGAACCAGGATAAAATCGCTGTGTCTACTTCACTTTACTCTCATCTCTCTCGAAGTGCAAAATTTACTTTCACTTAGTTTTTAAACAAGTTTTTCAAAGATTTGATTAACTTTGATTTACCAAAGTCTTTGTGAAAAGAACTTAGTTTTTAACAAAACATTTTAAAAAGAAGTTTTGAAAGAATTTCAGGAAGAGGAATTCACAATTCAACCCCCCCTTCTTGTGCAATTATATATCGCATCTTAAGCATTATTCTAACGTGTGATTTACTTCAATATATATAAACTATGAATTAACAATATATATGATCTCTATTATATCACGTATAGGCAAGAAAAATCACTTAATCATTTGCTTCCTTTGCAATTATTAAGTAGTATTAAAACATAGCAATCCTTATATAGGGTACTTTGGAGATCTCAAATCGAAGAATTATTTATACAATCATCACAAGAAAATTTTCATAGGTATACAAATAATATTTTAAATAAATTTAAATAATCAAAAGAAGGTCATGTAGCTTAGCTTTCCCCACTAAAAACATTAAAGAAAGTAGTACATACACATAATGAAGTGATGAAAGCAATAAAATAATAATTTAGGAGTTAACAGATTCAATATGCTTTGCCTGAAAATCTCATGCTTCCCATCTGCAAAAAAATATACTCTTACAACCCCACCAAACTGACCAAAAAGCCTTATCTTTTTCAAACCCATTATTCCTCCTTTGAGACTATATTTTATTCAGCAATCCTACTTCCAATGTTTTGCATGTTTTCAAGTACAATTAGGGATTGTTATTATTATATTTAGACATATGTTCTTTGTATCTATATAAGCATGGCCCTTTTAACAAAACAGTGCACTTGTTCATCCATGGTAGAGTAGCTCAACGTAGAAAGGAAACTGTCTGTTAATTTACTTCCTTTGTGAATTGACCTTGTTTTTCTCTTGCCTCACTTAATTTTTTCCTGAGACTGCCTTTATATCTGATGTACTGAATGCATGAATCCTTACAACAAGTTCCTGAGATTTATTTGATCTTTTGTCTTTATTACTGTGTACTGGAGGACAAACATCAATTGCCAGAACTGACGTTAGCAATTGGTTTTGTTTTGTTCATGATCACAGTTTCCGTGATATAGAATTAAAGAGGGCCGTTATTGCCAGTACCAGCAGATTGTACAGAAAG
Organism: Erythroxylum kapplerianum; assembly: GCA_025434765.2. Classification (NCBI taxonomy): domain Eukaryota; kingdom Viridiplantae; phylum Streptophyta; class Magnoliopsida; order Malpighiales; family Erythroxylaceae; genus Erythroxylum; species Erythroxylum kapplerianum. Next base: position 335,128 of record JANSVI020000537.1, on the reverse strand, counting down.
TAGAGCACAAAGGTTGAGTTTTAGGTCCGTTGTACGCAACAAGAAGTCTGTTCAAGTTTATATTTTGGTTGCAGCTGATCTGTAATTGGTATGTCTATATGTTACTCAGACGTTCTTTCTATTAATATACTATCAATATTTCTTCTTCCTCTCTTTTTACTGTATCTCTGGTATCAATCCTCTCCTGTTTCTGGATATAGGAATAAGAAAATTATTCTGTTCTTCGATCAATGGAGAGTTTGGGATGGGACGAATCACAAGTTCTCACAGACACATCATCCCTGTGGAGCAATCATGAGCATGGCAACACTGAAGGGACCTTGATCATGCCCAACTCAAATTCTTGTGTGTTCGGTGGCAAGATGGATCTTATAACGGAAGATTTCTTCAATGAGTTTCAAGCATTTCAAAAGACTCAAACATCACAACTTAATCCAGATTCTGATACAGTAAGTGAGAAGCCATTCAATGACTAGTTTGATCTTAGGTTGAATGTTCACTGATGACAATTGGATCTTTGTTGCAGCAGCAGTACCAAGAGGCACAAAGATCAATGGTTAACACAGTGGTGGCTGCAAAATCAGGAGTTGGACCAAGTTGGCGAGATGTTACTTCAACTATAAAGATGTACTCATCTCCTTTAATTAATAAACATTGTTCGGCAGCTGTTTTGGACATAGGAGATCCATTTCAAGTTATCAATGGCTTACCAGAGGCAAAGACTGGTGTTTCAACAGGCTCACTAGAGTCTCTAGATTGCTTGCTATCAGCAACTAACAGCAACACTGAGACATCTGTGGAAGACGATGGAGTTTCAATGATCATCCCAGATTGCAGGAAGTTGTGGAATTTCGGTTCCAACAGTGTTGTTTCATCAGGAGAATCTGGTAACACTACAGTTTGCAATGCGAGAAACAACGAAATGCGTTGTCCGGTCGGCGAGCTCGATGAAACTGTCTCTCAAAGTTCTTCAGATCAGATTTGTAACCAGGGAAGGCGTTCACAAACAAAGCCTGTTTCAACAAAGAGAAGCCATGATCAAACTGAGGCTACAAAGAATCCTTATTTCAATCTTCTCCCAGCTGATATTTCTACAAAGGAAGGTGGCTTAAGGTTCATTTCTGATAATAATCCTCCGAGAGCAAAGAAACCCAGATTAGATAAGCGTCCAAGCTCTTCAAACATCAACTTTCAGCAGCCAAGTTCATCTATGTCATCATCTATAGTTGATCAGGAGCCTGATCCAGAAGCTATTGCGCAGATGAAAGAAATGATATATAGAGCAGCAGCTTTTAGGCCTGTGAACTTAGGCTTGGAAGTGATGGAGAAGCCTAAGAGAAAGAACGTGAGAATATCAACTGATCCACAAACTGTGGCTGCAAGGCAAAGAAGAGAGAGGATAAGTGAGAGAATAAGAGTTTTACAGAGGCTGGTCCCAGGTGGTTGCAAGATGGACACAGCATCAATGCTTGATGAGGCTGCAAACTACCTCAAGTTCTTGAGGTCACAAGTTAAGGCACTAGAAAACCTAGGCCACAAGCTTGGCTCATCATCAGTTAGTGGTCTACAACCAACAAACATTGCTTTCTCTTCTTTACCATTCAACCACTCTTTTCCCATGCAGACTCAATTTCCGCTTCAGAACCCTAATCATCTTCACCACTCTTAGAGTTGAAAAAAAAAAAACCAGCACAACATATCCCTAATAATTAGATCCTTAATCATGGTACTTATCATCATTTGCACACCAATGATTAAGAGTCCAAAAAGCCAATATTCTAGCTTTAAAGCAAAGTAAAGAAGCTAATCCAAAGATGTTTTACCATGACCTTCATGATTGCTTTTCTATGGTTCCTGGTTTAAAAGCATTGACTAATTATACTTTTCCTTATTATCCTCATCATCATGACATCCACCTTCCAAGATCAAAGTGAGAGTTGAGTACCGAGCACTTCTATTTCCTTTATTATTATTATTATTTTACCTTTTCTGCTTCCAGTTCTATATGGATTGTAATTAATGGAATACTGGAAGAGAAAGTATGGTGAAAGCAGTGAAAAATAGGGTTGGAAATAGTTAAGTTTTACTACAGCCTTTTGCATGCAAAAAGGCATAACAATTATAGCTCTTATGATTAAGATCAAGGGCTAGAAAGTGATGATCATTTTAGCATGTTTACATGGTTTTGTTTAATTTGTCCAATGTACTCAAAGCTCACTTTTCTTGGAGGTGAGATCTTTATCAAGTATCTTTAATATATAATTTTGTTTAGCTAACCAATGCAAAAGACATTCTCTTACGATTAGTGTGCCCAAGTCAGTGGTCCTGTCTCCTTGATTCAATCCAAAGCGTGCCCTCGAAAATCACTCCCAATCTCATTGCATAGCACATGATTATGCTTCTTTCTTGGCAGGGTTCTTAAGTTAATTTGCCACGTTCATAATAAACCTCCTCTCATTTTCTTCCAACTAATAACAGTCATGATGATGATGAAGGAGATGATGCCTGGATGGTGTCACAAGACTTTGATGTGCACTACACTTGCTTGGTAGTTCTGATTTTGTCCTATAAGAGTAGGACTTTGATTGGTTCAAACTTCAAAGTAAGCTTTCTTTTTTGGTGGTTGGGGATGTATGGAATATGCTAAATTTAGACAAGTTCTGTTGTGAAAAGAACCTAGATCTCTCCTTGTATGGCTTTTGTTTTTATGTTCCTTGTTCAAGTTTGAAGAAATGCCAATTGGGGAAGGTCCCAAGATAACCAATTTGCGTTTGCGTGTGTTGAAATCTCTACTTGTCTTGTTGTACTCTCCTCCCCCAAGTGGGAAGATTTTGACTTTAATTGTGATATGGTTGATGAGTGTATGTAAAGTATTGGAAATGGCCAACTAGGGTTTCAAGTAGGAAACTAGACTAGTGGCTAGCTCAATCAATTGGCCAAGCCATCAATAAAGCTATCTATTATTAAGAGACCAATACTAATGGATTGTTTTATTATTATTATTGTTATTATTATTAATCAAACCTATAAATGTTGTTTTTGTATGAGTATTAAATTATTATATATTTTAAATAATTTTTTGACAAATCATTAATTTAAAATTAAGTAATGAATTGATATTTATAAATTTTAATATATTTTGATTAATTATTTTTAAAATTTTCAAATGAATTATATTTTCATATGGTGATGTCTTATTTTCCTTTTTTATTATTATTATATAGATTTTTGAAAATTATTATTATATAGTTACAACTTGCAAAATGGAATGGGTCCTTAGATTATTGGCCTACAATCACAAATGATGACAGGCAGATAATGTTGACTTTTTCTTTTTCCTTTCTTCCTTTTCTTGGGTTACAGAGTCAAAAATGATGAAGCCATATCTCCATTGTTTTTGACATATATACCCTTTTTTCTATTTATTTATTTCATCATAAAAAGAAAAAAAAACCTAATCGTTTTGAAAATAAAACCTTTCATCTTTATTAATTTCTAACAAAATTTTTTAAAAATTGCAACTTTAATTCTTAAGGGAAACAATGAAGTTTGTCAAGTCAATGTTATATATGTAATTAGGAATAAAGATGAATTGAACCGATCAAACTGATAACTTCTACAATAATTTGAGTCTAACTTGAAATCCAATAATTTTAAGTTGCATAGCTCAAATTTGTCAGATCATCTCAAAATGACATTATTTTAATATAATTGATAAATTTGACTTGAGTCTAGCTCAAATGTAATCAACCTATACTTAATTTATTAAATTTGAACCGAATCAAACTAAAATTATGTTCCTTTCTTGTAATGCTTATAATACTAAGAAAAATATGTGATCTTTTTAGGGTTTATAACGCTGATATTATTCGACCCTGGAGAGAAATCTTCTTCAGGAAAAAAGAAAACAGCTTTCCATTTCTGTTTTTCTAGGTACAGGGATTGGTTCATGGTATACAACACAGGTTCAGTGCAAAGATGTCAAAAACATTTTAAGGCATATTTATTTTTTTATACACTAATTAGTTTATTTCGATGAAGATCAAAAGAACTACCTTGCCAGGGGAGATTCTCCTGTATGCAGATTCATGCTGAAAACTTCACTCGGATTTTCTGTCTGAAAGCTTTGACCCTCCATGATCCGATGCCTCTCCATTGCCAGACAGTCTGCCAATTCAATCACTACCTGACTCATGTTTGGCCTTCTCATAGCGTTACTGTATACACAATCCATTGCTAATTCCATGAATTTCCACACAGAGTTTACGCTGTAGGCTCCTGATAACCTGTGATCCACAATAGTTTCAATATCGCCATTTGTGATCAGGGGAGTAACACATTGTGTTATGTGGATGTTCTCAGAGTCAGAGGCCCTGGCAATCACGGGTTGGTTTGTGATTATCTTCAGGAGGACAACACCGAAGCTGTACACATCAGTTTTTTCAGTGAACCAGTTTGTTCCATGAATCCTGCATTGCCAATAAGACGTAACTAACTTGATCAAATTCTATCTGTTTAGGGACAGAAAAACTTTATGCAGAAAATGCTTACTCAGGGTCTAGGTAGCCAGGAGTTCTAGCAACTATGGTCGAAACATGAGATTCATCTTCGACTAGGAAAGATCTTGACAGTCCAAAATCGGATATCTTGGCTCGTAACTTATCGTCTAGTAATATGTTTGTGGTCTTCACATCTCTGTGCACAATTGGAGGCTTACACCCATTGTGGAGATACTCCAATCCTCCATTTCAGATTGCAGAAAATGTCAAGATCAAGAAAATGAAAATGAAAGTATAGCATGTATCTGACTACTGACCTTGAGCTGCATCGAGGGCTATTTGAAGCCTTAACTCCCAACTTAAGTTTTCTTTGTTCTTATCTGCATCGATGAAAAACCTGTCTAAGGCTCTAAACTAATTTGGGGGTCATGTATTTTGTGTTTTCTTGAAAAGGATAGTGGAGCTGCATAGAAAAACCTGAGAGATGGTCTTCTAAGTTTCCATTAGCCATGAACTCGTAGATTAGCGCCATGTTGGTATCTTCATAGCAGTATCCAACAAGGGTAGTTAAGTTTCTGTGATGAACTCTCAGAAGAAGTTTAACCTGTTATCATGAATGCAAATCACAGTTTATGCAATGTACCATAAATTTGTATGAAGCCAAATTAACCTAAATACTTCCAGGAGGCAGTGTTTTTAGGTACCTCAGCCTCAAACTGCTTATACCCTTGCCTTGAGGATGGAGAGAGCACCTTTACAGCAACTTGGGTATCATCCAAAAAGCCATGGTAAACTGTTCCAAATCCTCCCTTACCAAGGACTTTCTCAAAATTGTTTGTGATTATCAGAATTTCCGAGTAACTGAATTGTCGTCGGTTAAGCTCTAGACGGTCATTTGTCTTGCTGTTTTCAGCTTCTGTCTTTTTGGCTGCAGAAAATTAAAATTTTCAGACTGTTCAGTAGAAAATACACTGCAATTTTATGTTCAAAGCTTCGCATAGTGTTGATTTAAATCCATGTTTCTGTAGTTTGATTAGTTTCTAGAGAAATTCATACCTTGTTGCCTTCTTTTTCGGCTCCAAAATATGGTCGCTAATGATACAATGACAAAGAAGGCAGCAACTGATGCAACCACAGGAGCGACAACGTTATTTTTGTTATTGTTCTTGTTGTTGCATGAAATCGATGTGCAGAGGTTTGCATTTCCATCAACACTTGAATTGATGATAAAAGTGACAACAAATGTAGGACATGTAAGTATAAGTACCCAACACCAATTTGTTCATATCATTTATATGATGAGAACTGGATGTTCCTAAAGTGATTTTACAAAATGTCGAAAGAAAGAAGAAATGGGAAATCAAGAATTGTTAGGAGACATCTGGTACATGAAGTCAGACCTTAGAAGCAGAGAACCCTGTTGGGATCTTTGGATGAGGGCAACTGGAACTGCACCTGTCAGATTGTTTCCTGCTAAGTTTCTGCAGGGACACAGAAGACTTCATAGTTCTGATAACTTTTCACACTATAATTGATTTTATTCTTAATAGAAAGTAGCTTACAGGACTTTCAAGGAAGACAATTGTGACAGGAAGTCAGGGATTGAGCCATTTAAATTATTGTTTGACAAGTCCCTGACATGATAAAAGCAATTGTAAGACAGATTAATTTCTGTATCAGCATTTTAATACTGCATATTTCCAATAGGCATAAGGATACTCACAGGGATTCAAGTGATTTTAGATTAGCTATTTCTGGGGCTATCTCCCCTGTCAGTGCACTAAAGGATAAACTCCTGATAGAATGTTAATCAATACTTGCTAAGATGGAGAAAAATATAAAGGAAAAGGGAATAAATTGATCAGATTTGATTATGTATATACTTACAAGGAAGTGATTGTAGGTTGAGCATTATTGTAGTTGCAATTGAGTCCATCCCACGCATAGGCTTGAGGAGCACATGGATCTCCTTGCCAATTTTTCGTTACCTTGTACATCGACTTGATCTCCGAAATAGCGATAACTAGTATATTTCTCGATATTTTAAGTAATTCTAGATCAGATTATGTATGATATGATATGCATTACCGGAACAAGAAAGATGCTGATTTGAAAATTAACACGTACCATCGCTGGGATCTGTTGGTGCCAGAGTGAATTCAACTGTGTAATACATTTCAAAAGCATTGAGAAGAGGTGGCAGTGTTGAAGCTTCAGTTTTGACAAGTAAAAAAGTACTGAATGTTCCAGTTGACGGGTTACAGAAAGTGGTCGTAGACAGGTAGTGGGGAACAACAGATGAAATCCAGTTCTTCGTGTTCAACTGCTCCACACTGTACTGAATGTTGATGTCGAATTGTCGCGACTGGTTGGCTCCTAGCTTTACAATCTCAGCGAAGTGCATGCAGACATAGAAATTGTAACCGCTAGCGCCTACACTTATGGAGAAATTTACAGGTGCGCTGGTGTTTGTTGGTGATCCTGCAGTTCTCATGACATTTGATGGTAGTTGGTATTCAATTTGCTGGGGATCAGGTTCAACAGTTATATTTGTGCTCAGATCAGTTGATCGCTCTAAATGGTAAGGATCCCAGATACGGTCATATACATCATCAGGAAACCTGCAGGTTCACTCTCCAGGATCAATAAGCTTGAACTGTACATCTGCAATTCGCATTCTCAAAGTTTTGGAGGCACGTAATGACTAACCTGAACTGTTTATTGGTTCTGGAACCAACATCTTTCCGTAAGAACAGTACATATACCTGTGGTCCAGACTGAATTGGATATGCGGTGCTGTTCAAAGGCCTGAATTCTAAAGCTGATATAAACGGTATTCCAGAACCAAAGTTCACCAGACAGATAAACATGTAGTTTGACGAGGGGTTATATATGACTTCAGTATTGACAGGAACCGAGGCATTGAGAATTTGGACATTGACCAACTCGTTAGGCCCTATGTGCACATCGAATATTGGTAGTTTATTCAGGTTGTCATAGTTTCCATACAAGAATCTAGCCCTGATCAGATATTTAGTGCCTCCTGTAACTGATAGGTTGTAGCAATTCCTGCCACCTTGAGGAAAACTCCTTAGATATAACAGCTGCGTGTCCGTGCCATTTCTGTTGAAATCAGGTCCTATGCTCGCTCTTATGCCACTGTCAATGAACGTCTCATCCGAAATATAATCCAGGCCTGTTTTCAAATCTGTATAGCTTCCATTTGCAGGTAAGCCACAATCTATGCTAATGAACCCTGTGATCGAGGAAAAGAGAAAATTCTGATTAGTTTCATGGTTAACAAATCAGAAACTTAAACCATAAATCGAGATACAAGAACCTGTTTGATTCTGTGCATGCCCCGGAACTGCAGGAGCTAAGGCACAGAGAAAAATGAAAAGTAAATGTTGCAGCATCTTCCCTCTGCTCACCAGTTTCTTTTCCGATAGATGAACAGAAGACTTAAGTTCATGTGTCATAGATTCTGATCCTGGACTTCTTCAACTGCTGTTGTAACAGCTTTGCCAACTTGCAAATGATTATAGTAATTTTAATTATCAACGGATTGTAATGAAACAGAAGTTGGCAGGGAAATAATGGATTTAATTATTCGAAAGACGCAGTTATGCAGCAGACAGGACAGGTCACTTGACTAAAACAATCTTCACTGTAGCAGTAGCAATTAATTTAAATACAAAAATGATAATCCTGAAACCTTATTTTTCAGTTCTGAATCGTATGACTGTTTCTCTGGTTCTACTGAATCGAATTAACAAGTATCTAGTCAATGTCAGCATGCATGAGAGTCTTATATCTCCAGATTTTTGTAAAATCCCCAGTTACATTCTATATGATATCTTCGCTGTCATGATTGTCACCATGAAATGTAAAGGTTAACCAAAGATGTTGCTATCTGGTGAACAAATGATAACCAATCAATTTGTAAATCAAAGTCAAGATAATAAAACAAAGATGTATACAGTATTTGACTGATTCCTGACAAGAAATTAGTCTTGAGATATGTATTAGCAGTTTAAAAGATGACGCAGTCTAAAAAATAAAAATTGGATTAGGCTGTTTACAAAATTAAATTTTATTAATTTGAAAACAACCTATTGTCTTCCAAAAACATGCGTTTCAAAGATTTTTATTGAATTATTGTTGTTATAAATTTGAATTTTATTTATGTCCAAAGTTTATAAATTATAGTGGAATTCCTTTGAGGTTGTCCGACAAAATTATTGTGGGGTTTATTTATAAACTTTTACAAACTTAAAAAAGAACTTTTATTCAACTTTTAAATAATTATTTAAAATTTTCAAAAAATTTCTTTTAGTTTTAATTTTATTAGAAAATCTTTTTTAAACTCCAATTAAAAATAATAACAAAACACACGTAACGTAAATATTTAACTGATCAAATACTATTTATGTTACGATTCAACTCTGGTTCAGCCTGATTCTGGCGAGGCTGCATATTGTTGCTGGGATCCATGAGGATAGTTTGTATCAGCTATGAAACACCTGCAAAA
>JANSVI020000532.1:123640-142158 GCA_025434765.2 Erythroxylum kapplerianum | reverse complement strand
ATGAAGACTCGCTTTCGCTACGGCTCCGGTGGGTTCCCTTAACCAAGCCACTGCCTATGAGTCGCCGGCTCATTCTTCAACAGGCACGCGGTCCGCAAAAAGCTCCTCCCATGGGACCTTTGGTGCTTGTGTCCGAAGGAGAGAGGTGAAAACCGAGCGACACAAAGAGAGAGTACCTCGGGACGTATAAAGTCGAGCACAAAGACCAAAGGCTAAAAGCTCGGATCGAAGGAGGAAGACTCCCGCTTAGGACTGGGCCAGTGCCTTTCTACAACTCAAGGTTTTTTTTCCTTCGTGGATGAAGATGGAGTCAACATAGACAAACGTACGCAAAGAGCGATTTATAACGTGAGACCTTTAGATTGAGCTATTCAATTCCATTTCGGTTATTGAGAACATCCTAGCCAATAAGGCTTCCCCTATCCGAAGATCCGGTTTATAGTTCCATTTCTTTCTTTGGTTTTCTTCAAAAAAAAGGGCACCTTCTAAGATCTACGGGCAGAGACTGCTTGCCCTGAGGATTGGTTTCAATCTCAGAATAAGGCCCTATGGAATCTTGCCTCGTATGTACATGTTCTTAAGGTGAGTTCTTACTTAGCTGGTTTCGGTTGTATGATGGAAGTGGAGATTTCGCAGAGCAGCATATTAATAATGTCTAAATTTCCAGCGGAGACACTGCTCACGATGAGAGTTTGTTGCGGAAGCACTTTGATTTTCTGCGAGTCTTTCGGGTGTCGCATTCACGTGGTATACACGCCTCGCGCCGAACTCGATCAATAGTTGCGCCGATATGGTAGACGCCTTTCACCAAAGATTCTATTCAGTAGCCCGCAAAGTCACCTATATGGAGCTTGCGGCGACTAAGCATATGTGGGGTGAACCCTTTGAGACCTACTTGGCTAGGTGGAGGATTTGAAATACAATGTGAAAAGGAATTTGAAGAAAGCGAGTTGAGTGGCTAGCTTTACTGATTGAAGTGCTGGTGGCTTGTTTGCTTTCCTGTTTCTGGGAGCAGGACAGAGAGCCTAAGGGATAGAGGCGGAAAGACTACGGGAAGGCTTCTTTGCCGGCGATTAATGCTTTCCTATTCGTTTTACCCACTAGTCGGTATCAATGATGAGAAGGAGGAGTAGGACAAGAAGGTAAGGGATTGTCATTGCTATTCCGCTTCCTGTTGGCGGAAAAGTGACTCTAAATCTCTTCTAGTCAATCTATGAGACTTGTACAAAGAATCAGTTTAGACCTTTTTGGCTTTTTAACAGTGTTCCGGTCATCAAGGAAGAACTCGAACAAGAGCTCAAAGGCATTCTCTGATTTTTGTTGGTTCATAGTCCATTCGGGTCTTGTTACTTTATGTTTTGGATAAAAAAAAAACCTCGATCAAGTTCTAACTAGAAATATCTTAAGAGAAGAAAAACAAGAAATCGTTTTTTTTCGAGGAAAAATCCTTCTCCGCCGTTACGAAGTTATTCTGCTCTCGTCTTCGAACAGGAAGGCTAGAGTAGGGGGGGGGGATTGAGTCTCGTTCCCATAGTTGCCCCCCAGAAAGTGGGTTTAGGAATTGTCCAAAAAAGCGCCCTGAAGAGCAGTGGCTCAGTTTCGGCGCACCAACGGAGAGATAGACTCAATGTATCAAAGCTCAATCGAAAAAAAGAGCAAGAAATTCGATCCTGACCTCCTGGGACTCCTCGGCACAGGGATGACGGGCCTTCATCTACAGGACATCGAGTGCGCGGGCGCAGCTTTCGACAAAACAACTTGATTTATTCTCGAAGTTATGGCGGAATGCAGCAAATCCCCGGCCGTGCTGGTTCTTCCCTCCACACGTTCTCAAACCGATCGATAAAGTGAAGTGCCGGAGGATTTTTCGGAATTTATCTGAATCAAAAGATTGAAATGACTGTTCAAAATTTCATCTATACCTTTGAGATTAAAAAAAAAATGGATTTTCTTATGTTATTATTATTAGCGTTGATAGCTTGATTCTTTAAAGCTTATGCCGTAGAAGATCAGGCTATTGGCCTTTTATCCGCATCTTCTCGACCAAGACCGGGAAGGGCTTCGTTTTGTTTGGGATGAACTTGAAAGGACTCGACCCACCCTCGTAGAGTGGCATTTATATATATATATAAGACTCGAGTCTCTCAGTGGAACTAAAAAAAGGTAGTTTACTTACTTAGTGCTTGCGCTAAGGAGTTTGAGCTCTTTTTTTTTTGCTTACTTTTAGCCACGTGGGGCGGCTATCCGCATGTGCCCAAAGTGACGTCTTGGTAATAGGTATACTCGAGATAAAAGTTTGGAATTCGACCTCTCCTTATACGCGGGGTCATGGACTCCTTTTTTGTTTACCTTTTTCTCCATTCCATTTTTTATTGAGCTTGGTGTGGAATCATCATCATTACACATGAATGATTAGTCTGGCTGCTGGTCTAGCGATCCTTCCTAGCCGCCAACTAGAGTGCAGCCTGCCTGCTGAAGGCCGTAACGTAAGTAACTCAGTGCTCCATACGGGGGAAATGAAAGCATCATTCGTTCGGATCCTCCCACATGTTCAATCTTTTTTTAGCGGTTTCCCCAGAGATCTTTATTATTAATGCAACCTCCATTTTGCTCATTCATGGAGTTGTATTTAGTACCTCTAAGAAATATGATTATCCGCCGTTAGTCAGAAATGTGGGTTGGCTTGGATTACTTAGTGTTGCGCGCCTAGGAGGGCAGCGCGCTTTGGGATGCGGAGGAGCTATTATCGCCCAGCCCCCTAACCTAATGCGGCACCGGGTTTGGACCGGAGGGAACCGTAGCCTGGGGGACGTCTGATCCTTTTGCCGCCGCAAGGCTGGCTAATCGTACGCAGCAGGCTCGAAGACCCCTGGTCCTATCGAACCAGATATTGTATAACCTGGTTCTGGAAGGCACATGAGTTCGAACGCTATGTAAAATGTGCAACCGACACTACGTAGGTACTTGTGCAGGTGAGGCGTCGGTCGGTCCTAGAAACGGCGGCAGCGGCGCGAGGAGTTAACGACCGGGCGTGCTGCAACCTAGGGATCACCAGGCAGCTCTTTCGCTCTATAGGGATCGGGAGGGCATAGCACAATTCTTCTTGGAGGGGGGTTGGTTTGCCCGGGTGACTGATCCTGCCATAATGTACTCCTACCTATTATAGCATCGGCAACCGAAGTCGAGCATACATACGACGATCTTCATGCGTGAATAGCTGGGAGGAAATCAAGGGCGGTAGATGATAATGAAAAAGGGCTTAGCGTCTGGACGGGCGGGCCAAATAGAGCTTACCTCCGGCGCGTATTAGCTTAGCTGCGCTTAATAGGCCGGTTTGGCTTCCTCTCTGGCGGCCACTTTCCTTACCTTACCCACGCTACACTCCCACTCCAAGCTACGCCTGCTGAGCAAGATGCATTGCGATTTCCTCTTCTGTAGACGCACCGGAATATGATCCGGGACGGGAAGAGAAACACTTTTTTCTTCGTTCTCTAGTAAAGCCAAAGACGCCCCAAGACAAGGCCGTTAAGGCTGTTAGGAAGGAGACATGCTCAATATCACCTGTCTGGATCGGGGCTGGGATAGTGGCGCCCATTCCTAACCAGTTCCGAAAAGGTTCGCTCATATTGGAGGGAGCATCCCCGCTTAGTGATCGGTACGTTAGTTCACGCAAATCCGAATCAGTTATCAAGGACGAGCCACATGCAGGGAAACTTGCACGTGTGGTTCTGGCCGGGCTTTCCTGAGGTATCTAATAACCTTGCTTCTGCTCGCCGCTGGCGCACCTCTCCTAACTATTGCCCATTTATTCTGGAATAATCTTTTTAGGAGGGACAATTTTACATATTTCTGCCAAATCCTTCTATTATTAAGTACGGCTGGTACCATTTCGATGTGTTTCGATTCTTCCGAACAAGAGAGGTTTGATGCTTTTGAATTCATTGTATTAATTCTACTTCCTACTCGCAGTATGCTCTTTATGATCTCGGCTTATGATTCAATTGCCATGTATTTAGCTATTGAGCCTCAAAGTTTATGTTTTTATGTGATCGCAGCATCAAAAAGAAAGTCTGAATTTTCCACGGAAGCCGGCTCGAAATATTTGATCTTAGGTGCATTTCCCTCTGGAATATTATTGTTTGGGTACGACCGGACAACTGCCGATATCTATTAATATCTTTTTTTAGAATGTTGTTGTTAAATATATATCTATCTATATCGTAAACTATCGGATCGGGTATTACAACTATGTAAAACTTTCATACCTCATAGGTTGTGATATTGATCTTACGGGGAGAACGGAATCAAAGAATATCAAACACTAGAGCATAATCCAATCCAAAAAAAATGCTTGAGCATTAAAGCCAGAAAGAAAAAAAACCATTAAGCAAGCCCCTAACTCCATACTCTCTTTCTTGCCTTTGCCCTCTCGCTAAATGCTTTCCGTTCCATTCCTAAGCCCCCCTTCGTTTGGTTTGAGTTTGATTTGTTAAGGCAAATTGGAAGGCAAAAGAGGTATGTTACGTTATTGTCAGCAATAGAGGGGGATTCCAGTACGTTGGGCATACTTTGAATTCAAGTACGTTATCTTGCGCTTAGGAAAGGTCCTCTTGATGCGCTGCTAAAGCAATTCACACACATGGGGAATTGAAAATGATAATAAGCCAGCTGAGGTAAGAGTTTCCCTACGAGGGTGATTTCTATAGGAGCCAGGCGAAGATCATAGGTTGAAGGTGAGTTTCTTTACATACAGTGCTTGTTTTCCGGGAAAGATTTTGAGTCCTATTTTCATCCTTTTTCATTCTCTTTCCTCGTCGATTCTGATTCTGGTGAGGTGCCCGATCGGAATCATCCGTACAGTAGAGGCAGGGGGTGATTTTACTTTTACATATGTTTACTTGCAGGGTATTGAAATGCTTTCCCTTGGGTCATTTAAGACTGGTGCTATCCTCTTGGTAATTGAATTTACTTTCTGTTTCTAGAGTATTTTTAATACTTATCTTTAATTTCCGGTCGGATGTTCATGTTGGCTGTGATTCTATTAAACTTTATAAAGCTGGCTTGCTTTACTATCGAAGTTTTTTTGGGTCTCATTTGCATGACCTTCCATTGACTCATTTGTCTTGTTTTCCTACTTTTATGATCTCCACCTTCAACAAGCACCATCACCATTAGTGCAACTGAGGATATTGCCATGATTTGAAAGTTCTATCATATTTGGATCACATTGTCACTAATATTGTAACTAAACTCATTCATCACCATTGCTTTTGCTATACTCCTCTAATCAGCATGTGGCTTTATTACAATACAAGTGCTTCTACAGATATCCCTGCAATTTTGATCCTCTAATCTAGCATCCAAGAATATATAAGCATTAATCTTATATTCATTTGGAACTGTTCACCATTAATCCTAGTATTGATGTAGTTACACAGAAGAAGGGATAGAGTCCTGAAAGAATTGCTTTTTGCCATGAGCTGTAACTGTCATGTTCCTCATGTTATGAACCTTTACACGCATGCCCTAATTTAAGTTCTTTATGTTTAATATTGGATTCTGGATTCATTTATATGGTTTTATAATGTGTCTGCCTTGATTGATCATGGCAAGGATAATACCTGTACTATCATGACAAGCATGTTTTCCTTCCTAATTGCTGTAGGCTGGACTGTTTGTATATGATATCTTTTGGGTTTTCTTCACTCCTGTGATGGTTAGTGTCGCTAAATCTTTTGATGCTCCAATCAAGGTTAGTGTTCTATCTACAATTAGTTTATCTCTGGCTGTAAAACTCATCGTGGTTTTTTTTACTGTATGCTAATTGGAAAGGTTCAACTCTTCATAGCTTCTATTCCCAACAGCAGCTGCTGCACGGCCATTTTCTATGCTTGGACTGGGTGACATTGTAATTCCTGGTAAGTTCTTAACATTCAATTTGGAGCCAATAGATGGCGATCACTTCTTTTGATTCTCACTTTGAAATGCTTTTTTTTAAAAAAACTTTTAGGTATATTTGTTGCTCTGGCATTGAGATTTGATGTCTCTAGAGGAAAAGATAGTCAGTACTTTAAGAGTGCTTTTCTGGGGTATACAGTCGGTTTGGTCCTTACAATTATTGTCATGAACTGGTTCCAAGCTGCACAGGTAAGTTGACTCAATGGGCTCTTGCTATTTTGGTCGTCTTTCGTGTTTTTAATTTGAATCTTTGGTTTATACATGCCATGGTTTCCCTACATTTGCAGCCTGCGCTTTTGTATATTGTGCCAGCTGTAATAGGATTCTTGGCTGCTCATGTCCTATGGAATGGTGAAGTCAAACCGGTTTGTTCAACACCTTCTTTGAAGTCTTTTTTTTCCCTCTTCTTTTTTGTCCCGCAGTTTAATATGGGATTCACATGGGAGTTTTATGTTGCTGACTTTAGAGTCAGCATTATAAATTAGTTTATGTCATAGTCTTACTTCATCTTAACGACTAGTTGGCTAAAGGAAAGGACATATTTCCATGATTTATGCACAATCGCTATATCAAAAGCAAGTAAGATTTAATATTCCATCCTGCTAGAATCATTCAACTTCATTACCAGAAGTAGCCATAGAGCTGTAAAGTGGCCAAATGTGAACGGTTGCTAATTTTACTTGGCTTGTTCTCATGTTTGTATTTTAAAGCCAAGCTTATGCTATTAAAGTAATACGGGTCTTGTCTTCCAACAAATATGCAGTTAATGGAGTTTGACGAATCCAAGGCTGGTGGGTAAGATGAGAAGAAAAGCTGCTGCATATAATAGTAGCAAACCTGCCTCTATAAGTACATTGTCTCCAGACAAACCTGTTCAGAGTAGTAGGGTTATTGAAAAGCGTGAATGGAGAAGAAAGGTGAATTCTCCTGTTGTTGAGGACGCAATTGATCATTTTGCTAGACGTATAGTTGCTGAGTGGGTGACCGACTTATGGTACTCGCGTTTAACACCCGATAAAGACGGTCCTGAGGAACTTGTGCACATTATGCATGGTGTTATTGGGGAAATTTCAAGTCGAATGAGAAATGTGAATCTTATTGATCTCCTGACAAGGTTTTTTTTAAAAAAATCTTTCCATTGGCATTATTGTATAATTTTGTTCTTTTTCCTTATGGTCTATTCTTTTTAACTAATAATTGTGGATCAAACAGGGATCTTATTGATCTCATCTACTCCCACTTGGAGCTTTTCCGTGCCACTCAAGGGAAAATTGAAAAGCAACAGCCTAGGTTCCTGACTATTGACGAGAGGAACAAGGAGTTAAGACATGTTCTTGCTTCCGAAAATAAGCTGCATCCTGCTTTATTTTCAACTGAAGCTGAGCACAAGGTTTTACTTTATTTTTGAAATTATAGTAATCAATGAACCTAGAGATGTTTCCTATGTTTTGGACATTCCTGCATTCCTCAGTGTTCGAAATAACATGTTTGCCTATTCTCAGGTTTTGCAGCATCTGATGGATGGTCTTATTTCTTTCACATTCAGATCAGAAGATCTGCAATGCTCTTTTTTCCGTTATATTGTGAGGGAGCTTCTTGCTTGTGCTGTAGTGCGACCAGTTTTAAACTTAGCTAATCCACGGTCATTCTTCTGTATTGCTTCATATTCATGTGTCGTTTCTGTTGTGATTTCCTTTCTTTCTATCTTCTTCTCTCTTTATATCTTTATTTCATTTCTTGTTTTGTTGACAGATTTATAAATGAGAGGATTGAGATCTTTGTCATGTCGAGGGCGAATAGAGGAGTTGCAGCACAAGAGGGAACTCAGACCAAAGCTAAAGAGTCTTCAAGGGTCCCATCTGATCATTTTTGCAGGTTCTTAGATCCTAAAGGTACTGGCGTTGAACTTGTGCAGTTCAAAAATGATCAGTCCAGAAATGAGACTATCAAGCCTGAAAAAGAAAATTTGAATGGTACTCTTAACTCAAAAGATCCATTGCTTTCTATTGATACTCGATCTTCCCGGTCGTGGAATTCATTGCCAATGAACTCCCCAACAAGCGAACAAGGAGGCATCATACGACATACATCAGGAGGAGAATGGGGGGATATGTTGGATATGATGTCTCAGAGAAAGACTGCAGCTCTTGCTCCTGAAAATTTTGAAAACATGTGGGCAAAAGGGAGAAACTACCAAAATAAAGAAGGCAAAGAAAAAGTAATTGAACAAGTCCGTCAGAATTCTTCAATTACTAAAGCTGTACCCGGGAATCACTCAAAAAAAGTTTCAAGACCCAAGGAGAAGGATGGCATGACTAAAATTGATCCCCCACTGGCAAAAAATATTCAGTCTGTGTCTACCGTTCACCCCAGGGAAGAAAGTCATGTAAATCAGAACATGTTGAATAATTCTTTATGTACTCTAGATGATGACGATGAAGAAAATATCAATATGCGAATGGGTGAAGCTTTTTGGGGGAGCAGTGATTCTCATACTTCTGAATCTGAAGATGGAAGCAGTGTGACTGGTCTTGACTCACCTGTAACTAAAGTTTGGGATGGTAAGACTAACAGGAATCTAAGTGTTTCACACATTCATCATCCACTTGAAAATCTAAGTGGCTATAATGCAAAGAAGACTGGTAGGGGACATTCTCACCATCAAAGGTTGTCTACATCCCAGTCTGGGAGGAAAAGGTCAAGACCAAGCACTCAGAGGCCGCCTGTCTGGCAAGAGATTGAAAGGACAAGCTTTTACTCCGGAGATGGCCAGGACATACTCAGTGCAAAAGCTAAAGCTGATGATTCTAGTGATGATTCTGAAGTTGAAAATATGTCTAGACTTTACAGTGGAGCAACTGCCAGTTCATCTGCACCCTCAATCTCTATTCCAGGAGACAATATTCGGACTGTTAATTCCCTAAAGAGTTCTATGATGCTGGATTCCTTTTTTAGGTTGAGATGCGAGGTAGGTAGCCTAATGTTGAGTTGTCAGCTTTGTCTTTCTTTTGGTGTCTTTACTTTTTATTTCAGTTTACTGATATATGTCAAGGATGTAAGCTCATCTGCTGTTGCAGGTTTTAGGTGCAAATATTGTGAGAAGTGGATCTAGAACATTTGCTGTTTATTCCATATCTGTCGCAGATGTAAATAATAATAGCTGGTCAATCAAAAGAAGGTACCATGCATTCCCTTGATGACTATTTTCTCTTGCATCTGCTATTGATATGCTGCGTAACCACAAATAGCTCTAGAGCATGGTTGATTCTTCTTACATACATGCATCATGTGTACTTTTCTGTATCTTCTAACAGGTTTCGACATTTTGAAGAATTGCATCGACGTCTCAAAGAGTACCCAGAGTACAGTCTTCATTTGCCGTCCAAGCATTTTCTATCAACAAGATTGGATGTCCCTGTCATTCAAGAACGCTGTAAACTGCTGGACAGATATTTGAAGGTCAAATATTTAGTGTCACTTTATCTTATAGAGGGAATGAGATGTAAAACTTAAATCTGATATGTAAAATTGAGTCTGTATTTATTCGGATATGTTTCTTGGTCTTAGTAATCTGCTTAATTGTAATTTTTAACAGTTGCGCTTTACTTTTGAATCCTAACTAAATGGGCGGAGTGTAATATTGTCTATCTATTTATGTGATTATCTACTATGATGTCCAGTCCAATTACGTAATTTAGTTTTGGACGTGATGCCAGTGGGACATATAACTCTATTATCTACTTTACAACTGTGAGAGAGTGTAAATCCATATAATTTCTGTTTTTGCTTTTCAGTATTGACTTGTACTGCATTGGTCATGCCTTGAATTCTCCTGTATCTTTTTGTTTTCAGAAGCTGCTGCAACTTCCTACAATTTCGGGATCTATTGAAGTTTGGGACTTCCTCAGCGTTGATTCTCAGGTGCACATAGGGTAGTTAAGGAGGTTTTTTCTTATACATCTCTTCGGAAGATTCCTTGTTCTGACTTGTTTCATGTGCAGACATATGTCTTCTCAAACTCATTTTCCATCATCGAAACACTATCAGGTGAAGCATGTTCAATTCAGAATGTGATGCTTTCTGATTTCTTTTCTTTCTTTTGATCATCTTCTCTTTTTATGTCTTGCTTGAAACTTTTTAGTCGATCTTGACAATAAGCCATCTCAAACAAGTAGAATGGTTTCAAATAATGTTGCACCGGTACTTGATCCCATATCCTCCAACACCAGGAAGGAACATTTGGGAAATGAGTGGAAGGAATCTGCAATCCGTGCAAAGAACAATTGTGTAGCAGATGGGTTGAGGATGAATCCCAAAGACTCATCTCATTCTCTGGAGACGAAGGTCGGTAAAGATACAAGAAAATTGTGTGAGAATTCGGGAAGTGATTCAGATACACAAAAGAATGCTTTGTACACCAAAAATTTGGAAAAGATTGTAAAAGGAAGAGTAAATGCTAGTTCAGAAGAGAAATCTGACTCACTTCATGATGCTGCTACTGACACTACCCTTCCCAGAGAGGTAATTATTGATTCAGTGTCAAATGATCTTCTTGACTTATCTGCAACCATCTCATTTATCATCAAATTTGATGTTAAAGATACTAGGTGGTGATCGAACTTTCTCTACATGTGCCTTTTGGCTTTCATATAATCCTTGATAAGATTTGCTTAAAGTTCCCTCACAAGATCATCAGATGAATCTTTATCCAGGTATGTGCTTGTTAGAAAGAAAGGAAAATGAGTTCTCATGATTATCATGTCTTCTTTGCAGTGGGTGCCACCAAATTTATCAGGTCCTGTACTAGATCTTGTAGATGTAGTTTTCCAGCTACAGGATGGTGGATGGATTAGGTACTTAATATATAAACTGTAAATAACTCTTTTTTTGTTACCTTTTGACTACCTGTGGATAGAGCGACATCCAACTAATATGTGTCATTTGCCCGCGAACTATATAATGTTTGTTCTATAGAAGGAAAGCATTTTGGGTGGCCAAACAATTACTACAGCTGGGAATGGGTGATGCCCTTGATGATTGGTTGCTAGAGAAAATACAGCTTCTGCGCAAGGGTACAGTGGTTGCTTCAGGGATCAAGCGGGTGGAGAAGGTATTCTGTTCTCCTTTTTAAGCCTCTAATGGATGGGCACCTCTTCCTGTGGTTTCATATGTAAGATTTTAGTATCGCCAACAAATCTGGCTTCAAATATTTCTAAGTTTTGGTCAATCCAAGAACTTGGAACTTAAACAGAGTAACGAGGCATACAATTTATGTTCAGATAGCAAAATGTACGAAATATTTATATAAGAACTTCTATCCTTATTTCAAACCTCATTTGAATTCTTCTTCATTCACCTTAGATACTTTGGCCTGATGGAATATTCATAACTAAACATCCAAAGAGACGGCGACAAACTTCTGCGAATACATCTATTGGCACATCTAGTCAGCAATCCACAGAAATGCCTACGCCAAAGTGTTCAACTAACACCAGGGAAACCCCTGAAATGTCTTCCCCCAGATTAAGCGACGACCAGCTGCAACAGGAAGCAGATCGACGTGCCAAATTTGTGTACGAGCTAATGATTGGTAATGTCTTATTCTTTCTGTTTATGATTAAAATTTGGTTTTAGAGCAATGCCACATTGAAATACATCTCCAATACTCAAGTAACCTTGGTTATTGGATTCAGATAATGCACCTGCTGCTATCGTAGGTCTTGTTGGTAGAAGGGAATATCAACAATGTGCTAAAGATCTTTACTTCTTTCTTCAGGTATTCTCCATTCTTTAAAATTGCAGATGTTCCTAGTTGGTATGTCATGACTAGTAGCAACTGGCACACTAGTAAGCCATATTGATCCATGTCAGAAAGGAGCTCCAATGTAACTTCTCACTAGCATGCAAAATGTATCAAGTTGCATGAATGTCCTCTTCTTACATTAGAAAAACATTTTACTTATGCAAAAACTAACGCATATTATTTGACATTAGATATAACTGATCATTTCTATTGATTTAATACATTAATTTAGGTTCTATTGTTTTCATTTTCCTTTTCCAAACATGTAGTCACCAGTTTGTTTAAAGCAACTGGCCTTTGAACTCCTTGAGCTGCTGCTTTTGTCTGCATTTCCGGAGATGGATTCTGTACTCAGGCAATTGCACGAAGAAAAGCAAAAGTTTGGTGAATTCAAAGAAAATTAGTCAAACGTCGAACGTCATCATCCATTTGGGTACACTCTTGGCATGCCATTGATTTCTTATTTGTGATACATACACTGAAGACATGTTTTCTGTTTGGTAAAAAGTTTTGCCACCCCACAAAATTTTTTTCCTCTTTTAGTCAGCATTTTTGGTGTTCTTCCCAGAAAACAGATTAAAGGCTATATGGATCATTATGTAATTAGTCTTTGTCCGATGAATTGTATGTAGATTCTGAAATTTGTATACATGAAAACCAAGTAAAAGAATATACGAACGTTTTCATTTTTATGTTTTATCTTTTTTACTCTGTTTATCATGCAACTGTTTTTTCTTTAGGCTGTACAAATTTATGCTGACAAAGTGTATATAACAAATGATGATTACATGTTACAAAATAACGGGTCAAATTCAGTTTTGAATCGGAAAATAAGATTACCTATTCAAAATTAATTGGTCAAATCGAGCTTGAGGATTAAGTTTTAATTGATCTAAAACTAATAAGTCAAATAAAGTATTATTAAGATTGAGTTTAAGGATTTAACGCCCTGATCTATGAGTTCAGATCTTTTATACCATTTAATTTATTGTTGCTTCAAAACGATGTCATTTTATGTGCAAATAAATTTGAAAGGATGTCGTTTTAGGCAGAAACAACTTAAGTGGTACAGAAAATTTGATGCCCTGATCTCATAGTTCAAAATTTCTATACCATTTAATGTTCCAATCCTATTTTTGCCTCATAATGACATCATTTTAGTCACATAGATTTAAAACATCATTTATGTGCAAATAAATTTAAAACGACATCATTTTAAAGTGGAAATAGGTTAAGTGATATAAAGGCTATCAAATCCTTTGTATCACGGTTATCCTTTGAATCACTTAACCTGTTCCAATCATGTTTTTACAGCTAAAACAAAGTTGAAACTTATTAAATGATACAAAGGATTTGATGCCCTGACGGAAGGATTAGAAGAATTCAAACTCTCTGTGCCACTTGACCTATTTTGACCCTATCTCTCTCAAAATTAAGACATTTTACGTAAAAATAGATTAAAAACGTCATTTTAGGGCAAAAACAAGGTTGAAACAAGCTAAGATGTCAAAAGGATTTGATGCCTTGATCTAATCCAATTTGGAATTAACACGTGAAATTTAACAAAAATTTTAACTAGATTTGAGCCTAGAGAAGTAGGGGAAAATTTGACCAAATTTCTAGCTAGACCCGAACCTAAGGAAGGACGGGAAGAGGATGATTCAACCCAATGCGATTCAACAAAACATGTTTAGGGTCAGGCCAAATATTCCAGGAGACGGGTCAAACCAGGCCATAGGCAGCCCAGGCCCAACCGATTGCCATCCCTGCTTCCATCAAGAACATGTTAAATTCTAAAAGAATCAGCTTGACAGACTTTAATACAGAAGCCTTAGGGCTGTTTATGCACAAGAAGCAACCTGAATTAAAAGCTCATTGCCAGTATTTCAAATTGATAAGACTCCATAGAAATGAAACAGCAAGTATCTTAAAAATAACCTCTCGTCATCCTTGTTGAAAATCAAAAGCTACTATTTGAAAATTGAAAGTCAAAATCGAACTGAATAGCATTTAATGTAAATAACAGACATTCCACAAAACTTGTCTCTGCAAATTTCATCTATTAATGGGCACATTCACTACGCCCTAAATCACCCCCTGTTGCCTTAAGCAGATGCTGCTGCAGTTCCCTTCTTCCTTGGTGCAGCTTCAGTACCTAATCAAAGCCAAGAATGATATCAAAACCACAATAAACAACCATCTCAACATAAGGGGGGAAAAGAAATGCAGGATTGTAATAACTCAACCGCCGTAAGACGCACTATACTTTACCTTCTCTGAAACCACTCTTGAACCTGCGAGGAACATTGCGGAGATACCTCATCCTTCCAGTTCCTGTGGTCTTTCTCCGGATTGCCTTCACACTCCAGTTGTCTGAAAATGGAGAAAAAAGCACCGATCAACATACTTACAAACCAATTTTAAACAATGTGGAGACTAAAACAATAAATCACATGACCAACAACTCAAATTCGCGACTTCAACTCACACGAACAAAATCTATTACACACCCATTCCAAATTATAGCCTAACTACAAGGAAAGGAAATAACTATACAAACTTGAGAAAGTCATCATTTAGCAGAAGATATCAACAGCACAAACGTCATAGTTTGTCACATCCTATGATAAAGTTGGCTTCTTGGATAACACATATTCATTCAAACATCCAAAACCTAAGAGATATAAGACTACAAACTTCTGTCATGTAAGAACAATGTCAAATCCGATGACAAAGTTGGCTTCTTAGGTCAAAATGGTAATCATTCAAGCAATCAGAACCTAACTGATGATACAATTATTGAAATGGATGCACAAAATGCACATGACTTGAATCTAAGACAACAAGAACAAATTCTCACATAAACTCCACAAAAAAAAAAGTAAACAGGAATAGACAAGGGTTTTACTTACATTTCCTCTTACGAGCGGCGGGATAAGCACAGGCGGCGCAACGACTCTTCTGGAGGTGGAAGCTGCGACGGCCACACCTGACGCAGAGGGTGTGGGTCTTGTTCCTCCTCTTACCAAAGCTCCCTGTTCCCTTTCCCTGTTGTTTTCACCACCATTTCAACAATCAAACCACCATTGATATAAACCAACAGACTTGTAAACAATACTATGTTTCTGTCAATTAAGCGGAAGTAGCAAATTACCATTGTAGCCGACGCAGAAAGGCGCTAGAGCTTTGAGGATGGATCTCTCTCTGAATTTGATACGGCGTTGAAGATGGGGTTTTTATATTAGGGTTTCGTTATAAATCCACTTTCTTAACGATATGACCATTGGGCCGTTGGGATACTATAGTGGGTCTGAGAGGATATGGGTTTTGGATTTTATAGTTTTTGGTCCGGCCCGTCTATGGCATTTTGGCGCGAAAATTTGTGAACTTCTAACAAAAGAAGCAAAGGAAAGATTTATGGCTGTTTGGTTGGTTTTGGGGCTCATGTGAAGATGGAGGAAGAAAGCGGGAGAGTAGAGTTTAGAAGGTTTCCATACAATCCGTACCCGATTCAGATAGATTTCATGGAGGCACTTTATCACTCTTTGGATCAAGGCGGCGTTTCATTGCTTGAAAGCCCCACTGGTATAATCTCCAACGTTTAGTTTAATCCTAGAATGTTAATTGTGTTTTCTAATGGGTCTGTTGTTGGAAAATTTTTGAGGTTTTTAGGGTTTAGAATTTGATCTTCAAATTTTGTTTATTTGTAATTATTATTGTGGCAATAGGGACTGGCAAAACTCTGAGCATTATATGTAGTGCTTTGCAATGGGTGTTTGATCAGAGACAAAAAGAGGGGTTGGGAAAAAGAGTTGTGTCTGATCAGAACCACAAAGGTGAAGGTCAAATAGGGTCAGATGATGAACCTGATTGGCTGAGAAGCTTTGTTGTAGACAATGATAATCTATCACCAGATAAGAATAACAAGAAGAAACTCGGGTTCAAAAAATCGGACAAACAGAAAAAAGGGTTGGTTTCTGGTGATTTCAAGAGGGGCGATTGTTGTGGCAAGAAAGAGAATGTATGTTTGCAAACCAAAAATGACGGGTTGGACCTATACGAGGAGGAATTTCTGTTGGAGGATTATGAAAGTGAAGAGGAAGGAGGCTCATCCGCTGGAAAATCCATGACCAAGAGGAAGGGTGTTGCTGGAAACTCTATTAGTTCATCTAGTGATGAAGAAGAAGTACATGGTTCCGATGAGGAGGAAAAGGGGTTGAAAATATTCTTTTGCAGTCGGACTCATTCGCAGCTCTCGCAGTTCATAAAAGAGTTAAATAAGACTGCTTTTGCCAATGAAATAACTGCTGTTTGTTTGGGCTCGAGGAAGAACTTCTGCATTAATGAAGGTAGCAACCTTAAAGTGATTTTATCACCGACTTCTGCCTGTCTCCAAGCCTAACTCCAATTCTTGGTACTGGCATAGCAGAAGTCCTGAAACTAGGGAACTCTGCACGGATTAACGAAAGGTGCTTGGAGCTTCAGAGAAGCAGGAAGGATGGACTCCCAAAGATAAAGGTACCAGGGATCCATATGTGAATCCTTCAATTGAAATCTGATACACGTACTAGTTTTGGTGGGGGTGACAATATTGTTGTATTTTCAATAACATTTTATCTGCAGGTAAGTATATTCTTAAACCTTTTAGTTATTCTCATGGTGAGTATGATTCCAATCAACAATCCATTAAAAGTTCCTTTCTCTAGCTCCCTCATTTCTCTACCTTCAGCAATTTACAAATATATTATTTAATCTGCAAGCACTTCTGCACTTTTAATGATTAATTGTCTTTCTCCTTATTTGACTCCAATCTATTGCTCATTTGTCTTATGGAACTCACTGTATTATATACAGCAGTTTTCATAACAACAATTTTGCGTTTTGGTGTCATCTATTTTCACACGGGGACTGATGTAATATGACTGCACATCTTAGTAACCGCGCTTCTATCATCATGCTGGCATAGTTCAGTTTTTCTGAATTCCTGTTTCTGGTCCCACATAATCATGAATCGCCAAGGAAGATACTTGTAATTCGTAATGTGTGTTCATATGATTTCCAGTGGAAAAACTGCTTGAGAATTTAATGGTTTCAACCTTGTTTCCATGATGTTGTGTTTCAAATCCTCAAAAGTATTATCCTTTTTAGACGTTTCTTCCTTATTTGCTAAGTGTTCATCTATCACTAAATATTCTACTTCCTGGTTTAAAGGTGTCTAATGACAGAGAAAAAGGTTTACTAATTGATGGTTATGTTTATTTTCAGAAGTTAGATTCAGAGGGAAAAATACGTCAAACCAAGGCTACTTGTGGATGTCCAATGCTCAGGAAACATAAACTGCAGCGGCAGTTTAAAAGTGAGGTATCTCAAGAAGTGGCATTGGATATTGAAGATCTTGTTCGCCTAGGGAAAAGCATAGGAACTTGTCCATATTATGGCTCCCGAAGCATGATCCCAAGAGCTGATCTTCTTGTCCTCCCATATCAATCTCTTCTATTAAAATCATCTCGAGAGTCACTTGGCCTAAAATTGAAAGACAATATTGTCATAATAGATGAGGCACACAATCTTGCTGATTCCCTCATTGGCATGTATGATGCAAAAGTTACTGCCTTGCAGGTGCATAAATTGTCATCTCTTTTTCCTTTCTCTGCTTATTGTTTATGTTTTTTCTAGTTGACCAACTTGATATATAAGCTGGTTTGCATGCTTTTGAAAACTCTCCTGATGAATAAATTCCATTTGTGTAATCAACCATTTACACATCTAAGTATACATTTACACATTTATATGCTAATAATTTATCCATTTGGACTAAATTAAAGCCAGAATTTTAACAACCTAAAGCAATTTTATAAACTTCAACTGGGAAATAATATAGATTTTCTGGTCCATGTAGCTAGACAATGTGCATTCCCAAATAGAGAGGTATTTTGCAAGATTCTGTAATCTACTGGGGCCTGGAAATCGAAGATACATCCAAACCTTGATGGTTCTTACTCGGGCTTTCCTGCAAACTCTACATAACGAAAATGATTCGAGTTCTGTGAATACTTGCCAAGAAGAAGAAAAATTTGCCGAAGCAAAAGCTATCTTGGATACATCCATGGCTATCAATGAGTTTCTATTTTCTCTCAATATAGACAACATAAATTTGGTCAAATTGATACATTATCTAAAGGAGAACAATTTTGTTCATAAGGTAAATGCCTATTCACTTCTGAAGTTGTTTTATACAGGTCTCAACAGATTTTATTGTTTTTGTTCCCATTTTAAGTTTACCCTATAATTTTATTCCCCAGATAAGTGGATATGGAGAAAAGATAGCCAGCTTGCAGAGAGATTTCACTCCCAATAATAGAGGAGGAAATGTTGAGGAGGACAGCATTCTTTCCAGTTTTCAGGCATTTGTCAATATGTTGATATCACTGACAAATAGTGATGGTGATGGACGTATAATAATCTCAAAGAATCAGTCAACATACTCTGGAAAACAAGAAGGATCTATAAAGTATATTATGCTGACAGGGGAAAAGATTTTTTCCGAGGTTTATTGAGAATCCTTTTCACTTTTCAGGCATTTGTCAGAACATTTGTGTGCTTCAAACAAATGTTCATTCACATTCAAAATGCACACAAGTAGACTGTATCATATAGCTACTCTGTTATAAGTGTGCCTATATTCAGTCACTGCCCCTGGATGATGATATCCCAAATAGTGAATTTCATTCAACTTTTGCAGATTGTTAGTGAAGCT
>JANSVI020000531.1:185220-196411 GCA_025434765.2 Erythroxylum kapplerianum | reverse complement strand
GTTTTACATTTAAGGATCTTTTGTTCTTTGCTAGTGCTTTGAAAGCAGTTGATATTTTGGAAGCATATGAAGGGACATTGGAGGAGGACTACCCTCCAGACAATGAACGATGTGAGCATGGGGAAATGCTTCTATACAAGGTATGAACTTCTGCTCTTCTTTGTTTTTGTCACTAGACTTGAATGTGTATAGAACTTGCACGTATGATTGAAAGGCTAATATTTTAAGCGCTCATTGAAGTTATTAATTGTAGGCTTAATGCAGTTTTGTGGTTTGGCTACATTTTATTGAAAACTGTACTACCACTTGGTTATATTCCATGAGACATATGATTCTTGGTGCTTTTCAAATAAGATTGCTTACTATTTCCTAGATTAAACACATGTTTTTGTTATAACTCTTAAGATTTCTGAGCACTTTATGCACAATCATATACTTTTAAACTTTATTTTTGTTAGATCTCATTATTAGAGGAGTGTGGCAAGCTTGAGAAAGCACTTGAGGAGTTGCATAAAAAAATCTCAAAAATTGTAAGTGCGTATTTGAATTATACTCAATGAATTCATGTTTGAATTTTCTGGATATGATCCCCATAGAATTTTACTGAACGACGACATCCAATCCAGGTTGATAAATTGGCTTACAAAGAAGAAGAGGCATCTTTGTTAGTGAAGCTTGGTCAACTTGAAGAAGGGGCTGAATTGTATAGGGTGCTGCTAGCCATGAATCCTGATAATTATAGGTAACTTAGTTCTCTTTATAGTTTGACTTCGAAATTTTAATTGATTGTCGTAGCAAGGGTATCTCTGATGTATTGTACTTCCCTTTATGGTTTCTTTGATGTCCTATCCCAATTTTTTTATTATCCGTAAGCAGGAATAATCTGATCCGTCGCATAGATCTTGTAAATGTGTCCATAGAATTAATTACCGACTAAAACATTGTATGACTCTCTCTCCCTGTTTGTGAATCATAGTCGTTCCCAATTTAATGTTCAGATATTACGACGGCCTACAAAAATGTGTGGGGCTTTACTCAGAGAATGGCAACTATTCTCCTGATGAAATTGATCAGCTAGATGCCTTGTACAAATCACTTGGGCAGCAATATACTTGGTCATCTGCTGTTAAGGTGATGACTTTCTTCTATTCATACATGTAGCATTATTTAATTCCTCTTATTTCATACGGAATAAAAGATTAATGGTGTGCCCTTCCTAGACTACACTGGCCTTGCCATCGTTTGTAGACCCCATCTCTCCTTTTCAATTTAAGAAACCACCTCAGCAATATCCACCTTTACCCGCTGGCAAAGGATCAATGTGTTGTACATGATGACTTCATAAAATTAAAAGTTGAACAACTATTCATCTGCTTCCTTTATTAAGTTTGGTGTTTAATTTTGGTTTTCTTTCCCATATTTGAACCTAAACCATATCTGTATGATTTTGTTTCATATTTGAGGGCCACAATGTCTTTATAGGATTCATTTGTGCTAAATGGGCAAACTGATTGATATTGGGCTTCCTTCGTACCCATTTCACTTTCATGCTATTATATGCTGCTGTTCTTCCTTTCTTACCATCTTCACCATTTCTATTTTATCTTTTGGCTA
The DNA here is from genome assembly GCA_025434765.2 of Erythroxylum kapplerianum. Lineage (NCBI taxonomy): Eukaryota > Viridiplantae > Streptophyta > Magnoliopsida > Malpighiales > Erythroxylaceae > Erythroxylum > Erythroxylum kapplerianum. The sequence continues at coordinate 194,797 of JANSVI020000531.1, read as the reverse complement.
ATGTCGGTTGCTCATATCCTTTTAGTATCTATATATATATATTTGACCTCTCTCTCTGACTCTCATCTGACCTATTTCAGAGAATACCTCTTGATTTTCTTCAAGGTGATAAGTTTCGAGAAGCTGCAGCAAAATATTTGTGGCCCCTCCTAACCAAGGTACTCGATATTAAATTCTGTGATTCTTATTCATCTTTAAGCTCTTGAACTAAATTGTGTATTATCTTCTTGGTTAATTTAGGGAGTTCCTTCGTTATTCTCAGATCTTTCTCCCCTTTACAATCATCCTGGCAAGGTCAGCTTGTTCTTTTACTATTCATTATTCAAATGCTATTGTAAAATTAGTTTGCTATTAATATTGATGTAATCAGCTTTTCTATTGAATCTTGTGCAGGCAGATATACTGGAGCAACTTATTCTTGAGTTTGAGAATTCAATTCGAAGTAATGGTACTTATCCTGGAAGGTAATATATTCTTTGGATCTTCTTACCAGTTTATTTGGGTTTTAGCACATTCACACTGGAAACCCCTTACTTCTTATTAGCATCATACTACCCCTTTTTCAATGTGGGAGGAGCCTTCTTTATTTATTATGAAGGGGGTTGGAGGGCTCGGTGGTTTGGGGGGATGGTTACTCTCATCTTATTACCTTGTGCGAACAAATAGACATATTTTGGACCTAACAGATTGTCATACTTATAGAAGTAGGCCTATAAACAGGCTGGATTACAGTTGCAATTTACACCCTAGCATTCTCTTACAAGTTAGAAATTATGTCAATCAATCTATTTGAATGTTTGAAAATTTAGGTTGTGTTTCCTTTATGTTTGAGTTGTGGGAAATTTTTCTGGTCTCCTGATCCATTTACATTTCCCAATAAGTACAGGACAGAAAAAGAGCCCCCTTCAACACTTCTATGGATCTTGTTCTTTTTGGCCCAGGTTGAGTACTTTTTTCGTTGATTTATGAGTTGCCTTTGTATCTCTATGTTCGATATATGCTCATTCGTTTTCCCTTGTGCAGCACTATGACAGAAGGGGACAATATGACCTGGCTCTCGCTAAGATCGATGAGGCTATTGAACATACCCCAACAGTGATTGACTTATATTCTGTTAAGGTTAGTGCCACCTTGCGTCGTGAAAATGTTTCATTCAACCTGTCTTAATCTAGCTCCTCTTTAACTAGTTTAGTATTTTGATGCGGGTTGCCTGTGCTGTATGCACCAAAAGTTATTCCCATGCTGCTTGAGCCAGGAGTTGACTCACGAGCTTGAAATGACTAGTACCATTGATTTCCCATTGAAAATAAGGGGGAAACACGGGTAGTTATTGGCTTTAGGTACAGCGAATTGCTCCTTTTGGGCATACCTGTTTCCTACTTCAGTCAAGGAAGAAAAATATTGTGTTGTAGCAAATAATAGATGCCAATCCATATGGGAAAAGAGCTACTTAGAAGTGTAAGGTCCTTTAAACAGAAAATATCCTGCAATTCATAACAGTGGCCAGTTGCATATTACTGTTTTGTTGTTAAGAAAAGTTAGCACTGATATCAGAAACTCCCCTTTTTTTCAGACCAAAGAATGTTATGTTAAATGAATTTTTAGCCTTTAGCACGGAAATTGTTGGAATTCATACCCCTTTTTCCAAGTGATTTTGGATATTGTCTTTCCAGAGCCGAATTTTGAAGCATGCTGGGGATTTGGTTGCTGCTGCATCATTGGCAGATGAAGCTAGATGTATGGATCTCGCTGACCGATACATAAATAGTGAATGTGTCAAACGTATGCTGCAGGCTGATCAGGTTTTGGTTCTTTTCTGTTTTAGTATTATTTTGGTTCCACATCTTTGTCAAAGTTTTGGCATTTTCTCCTGTATAGCCTGCCTTTGATGTTATTGCTCATTAATTGGATTGTTTTCTTGAAGGTGGCATTAGCAGAAAAGACTGCTGTACTATTCACAAAAGATGGAGATCACCATAATAATCTTCATGACATGCAGTGCATGTGGTCTGTTGCTATTCTTCGCTGTTTTCTTGCCTTGTGGGTGTATTGACCTCTGCTAAGTAGTATCATATATTCTTTGAGACAGGTACGAGCTTGCTTCTGGTGAAAGCTACTTTCGCCAAGGTGATCTTGGGCGCGCTCTCAAGAAGTTTTTGGCTGTTGAGAAACATTATGCTGATATCACTGAAGATCAATTTGATTTCCACTCTTATTGCTTAAGAAAAATGACTCTACGTGCCTATGTCGCAATGCTTAAATTTCAAGATCGATTGCATTCACATGCATATTTTCACAAGGCAGCAGCTGGAGCAATCAGGTGAAACATTTGTTGAAATCATATTTGATGATCCATATTATCCACTAGCTGATGAACATTCGGTTGATATAATAGATTCTTCAGTTTGTGAATCTATTATATCCATATCAATGTGTGGACCAGATTTTTTATCTGATGATTTCTACCAGCAAAAGAAAGGGTTAGAGAGAAGGACTTTGCAATTCACTTAATACTTTACTCCATGAGTAAAGGCCATTTTCATGTTAGTTAGCACTCAACTGATTAGCAATTTTGCTCTCAGGATTTTCATTCGAAGCTAAAATTTGTGGCACAGGTGTTACATAAAGTTATATGATTCTCCCCCAAAGTCAACTTCTGAAGAAGATGGTGACATTTCAAAGTTACCTCCTTCTCAGAAAAAGAAGCTTAGGCAAAAACAGAAGAAGGCAGAAGCTCGAGCTAAGAAAGTAAGTCACCTTATCTGTATGCAATCCCAAGCAGTTTATTTGATGTGCATTAATGGTTTTAACTCTTTCAGGAGGCAGAGCTGAAAAATGAAGAATCAAATACTGGTGGCATGTCCAAGTCTGGAAAACGACATGTCAAACCTGTAGATCCTGATCCTAATGGGGAAAAGTTGTTGCAGGTTAGTCCTGTGAATAATGTCTTCTCCAGAGAACTGTTTTAGGTGCTTCTATACCCCGCATGCATCTTTTGTTTAGGATAAATAACAGACTGATATGGCACATTCATATCTAGGTTGAGGATCCATTGTTGGAAGCTACAAAATATTTGAAACTGCTTCAGAAGAACTCTCCTGACTTATCGGAGACACACTTACTATCGTTTGAAGTAAATATGAGAAAGCAGAAAATTCTGCTTGCTTTTCAGGTACCTTTTCAGATTAATTGTCTATGTTCTCTTTTTCACATTGCCATCTTAACTTGTTTGCATTTCAACGCTTGTCATCTAGTAAGCAGTATATCATTGCTCTTGAGTGTATGGCATGAGAAGATTATCTAGCATTGGGTGTGCAAACAGTTTTTAATTAAACTACTTGAAACTTTGGCAGTTTGGAATAAAATGAGTAATCTCAAATGAGGATGATCATGTTATTCTGATGCTTCCTCTCTTCTGCCGTATAAAGTTTATCTACGAAGAACTGCCGTGAACATAGAAGTTCATTTTGTTGATCTATTTCATTTTTGTGGTCATTTAGGCTGTAAAGCAATTGCTAAGGTTGGATGCTGAAAACCCAGATTCTCATCGCTGCTTGGTATGTAATATCTCATGTTGAACGAGTCACTGAACTACCTTCAGTTTTCATTTTAAAGCTTATTTCACTTTGTCCTATAAATGGATTATTTGAGGATCAATGATTGTTTATTTTGCTAATAAGCTTTATATTTTTTCAGATAAGATTTTTCCATAAAGTTGACTCCATGACTGCTCCAGTGACGGAAAATGAGAAACTTATTTGGAGTGTCTTAGAAGCAGAACGCCCATCAATAAGGTCCTTCTGAAACTTTATGCTGTATGCTTGATTTACCTCTCCTCTTTTTAATTAAAAAAAAAGTTTTAAGAGGTTGCTAATCTTTGCAATTATGTTGACTTATAAATTGAGAGTTACGACGTTGGGCTTTTGTAGTCAATTGCATGAGAAATCTTTGGTAGAGGCAAACAATATTTTCCTTGACAAGCATAAAGGTGATCATCCTTCCCTTCAACATATTGATGCATAACCAGTTACTTTCATATGATGCTGAATCCCTCTTATTTTCTGCAGGTTCCTTGATGCATAGAGCTGCGGCCGCGGAAATGCTGTATACTTTAGAACCTAGCAAGAAATCTGAAGCTGTTAAATTGATTGAAGATTCCACTAACAACCCTGTTCCAATGTAATTCTATTCACTCACTCGAATTATTTTCTAGTTGCAGTACCTTCCTTTTTGTTGAAAACTCTCCTTTGTTTCTTTTTCTTGTATATATATAATATCAACAGAAACGGAGCTCTTGGACCAGTCAAGGAATGGAAGCTCAAGGACTGCATTGCAGTCCACAAACTACTAGGATCAGTTTTTCTTGACCATGATGCTGCATCAAGTAAGTACACATTTTTAACTTTGTTAGTCTGCATAAATTCATCAGGTACTTGCTGGGATTTGATTCTGATAAATTATATCAAGCAGGATGTTAGAGAAAGTTTGAATTTTGTTCATAAACATTTACGTCTTTATTGTAAATTCTTTGCAGGGTGGAAAGAGAAATGTGTCCAATACTTTCCCTACTCGACATATTTGGAGGGTACTCTCAGTTCCGCCATGCCCAATTCAATATACAATCGAACGGGAAAGAACCCTGAGAATGGGGGTGTTGGCCATCCTGAAGGCAGTGAAATTGCAGAGTCCATTGCGCCAAATGGAAAGTTGGATGCTTTTAAGGGTCTCACGATTCGAACATGAAAGATGAACGCACACACCAGCAGAAATTCAGCAGCATGACGCTTTTGGAGGCAGGAGAAACATATAGAAGATTTTACTTGTTATGGAAGATTCTAATGTTTTTCACAAGCAGCCATGCGAATCCTTTCTGGTGTTGCTTTGAACTTAGAAACTTGTTTTACCTGTTCTACCTTGCCCTATACAGAATGCATTCCTTCAGAAGTGTCTATACCATACATGTGTTTAGGGTTTATTTCTTTATTTTAACTCACTACTTGGTGAGCTCTGGAACAAGGGTGAATTATCAGGTCAAGATAGCTCTGCAGGATTTTTGTCAGTGCTGTGCCTTACGTCCTGTGAGCATAGGACAATTCCTTTTGGAGCTTGGTCTCCAGAGTATGTTGTACTTTCCACTTTCTGCTCAACTTATATTTGATGTATAAACCCTACAGATTGTGAACAGTTTTGCCACAGTGTTCATACAGTAGCCATAGTTATTAATTTTTGCAGATTGAGAATAAACCTTTGTGTTTTCTGTGTATTATGCATTGAATCAATAACTATAGAGTTCCTAACTTCAGTTGAATCAAGAGAAACAGGATTATAAATCCAAACACTATTAATTCAGAATGATGATTGAAAGAAAGTTGGTAGTAAATTCTCAAGATAGTGACTATGAATTTTACCAGTACATGTCACATCACATCTGAATTCGGGTAGCGACTGTGAATTTCACTGATATATCAATGAACAGCTATGAACCAAGTCTTCCGATCACACCATGCAAGACAACTCATGTGTAGACATATACTAAGCTACCTACCTAATTTTATAGCTTTCTCGGAATGGGAGGGACCGTCTTCACTCTTAGCTTCCCGTACTCTTGTGATAGTATTGCCTTAGCCACCATAGTTATTGCATGTGAATGAAGTTACCTACCATGAACCGTTCACTTCCTATTCTCTGCTTACTTGAGCCCGTTCCTTTGAAATTGAAATTGATTAAGAGCGTTCATTGTCTTCTCCTCCTAACTGCCAAACTCGATTACTTGGAAACATTCCTGAAAAGGGTTCTTTTGGTTCTTACGAAACTTGCTCTACAATTTGTTTTGGTACTACAGCTTTGTGTAGTCTCAAAAATGTAATTAATAAGGTATCGACTCTATTTTCTTTAATCTCAACTTAGGATTACACTTAAATATAAACTTGTATTTTAATGAAATTTTTATTATGTGATGATTACTTTATTTTGGTCACCATCCAGTCACGGTGTGATTCGCGAGGAGCTGTGCTTCATACGGGGGCGTGTTACTTAACAGGAATGGTCTCTCTGAATTTACTTCTGAAAGCAACCAACGACCTTTGAGACATAGAGGTGTTTCATAAACCTTCAACAGTCCTGTCTGGTCTGGTACCCCCCATTTCACCTTACTTCACTTCACCAGCTTCCTGAAATGGCAACATCTTCACTCTCTGTCGCATTTTTCATGAGTTCAATCATTAGCACAAGAATTCATAGTTTCAGAACTGATCATAATAGCATCCATGTTAAGAAGAAACAATCTTACCCTCTTCTCAGGAACGGTGGAGCTTCAGCTTCTTGCATGGTACTGCCAATGAGAACCATGCACAGCCAGACTTCTCAGACCATCGCGTCAACATCATGTAGAAACACTTTGACGGAGAGGGTGGAGGTCAATCCCATCAACATCCTTGATGGAGGATTGATTCATGACAGAAGGATTTACAGGCAAAAAGTTACCATTAGATCGTTTGACATTGGCCCGGACCTTAAATTATCTCCTAGAGCCCTGATGAATCATTTGCAGGTTTTGATGTTGTTGGTCTTTTTTTTCCCCTCTCTCTATTAATAGGTTTATATGTTGTTGTATGTTCGATAATGAAAACTTGTCTTCTGTTTTTTGCAGGATACTACACTTAACCATCTGAGGAAGATAGGGATACTGGAGTATGGTTTTGGTTTAACTGCAGAGATGGTTAAGAATAGCCTTATATGGGTGGTCTCTAGTGTGCAAATAGTGGTGGATTGCTATCCAGCATGGTAATACGAATAATTTTGATTTAGTTCAAGGTTTTAAATTGCAGACTCTGGATTTCGGCTACGGTCGATTACACGCTCATGAATTGCAATAAATTATGGTAATGATTCGGACCGTAACCGCAATAGTACAGTCGCAATTTAAAACCATGATCTAGTTTTTACCTGCCATGTATCTTCCAGTGTTGAGAAGGAGTTGGATTTGTTTATGTCTACATGTAAGTGAAAACTATTTCTAAATGCTCAACAAAACAAGTCTCCCAACAGCTGGACATCCCTAAAGAAGCTGACAAGAAACTGCAGTTGTGACTTTCTTTGGCTCTAATCCTCATTTCAATCTGGAATCCTTAATTAAATCGAACTTGTTCAAACTAGATTAATCTAGAATGTAAGCATATTGAAATAGCTTCTTTTAACTACAAATCACAATCATTCATAGTTGATTTTCTTATTTGAAGGACTGATGTTGTTCAAGTAGATACTTGGATGTATCCAGCAGGAAAGAACAGTTATGGCCGTGACTGGCTTATTCGTGATGACAGGACAGGACAAACTCTGATTCGGGCAACCAGGTCAAGTCCATTCTACCATTCCACTTTCCATCAAGCTTATTGATTAAATATCTCTGTGAAGACTAAAGCTCCTATAAAATAGTCTATAGTAAATAAGTCAAATTCTGATACAGAGACATTATTGAAGCAGTGCTCAATTAATGATGAACAAGAAAACCCGAAAACTTTCGAGGTATACAAATGAAATCAGGGAGGAGTTTGCACCTTTTATTCTGGTGGACAATCCTATCGTGGAGAAGGATAGCAGAAGAATCCCCTCCTTTACTGCTGATACCGCAGTTTGTATCCGTTCTGGTTTATCAGTGAGTCTTATGAAACAATTTATCATTCTTCATGTACTGTTGTGTTTAGGAGTTATGTCCTAATTGTATTAAAATGCAGCCTGGTTGGAATGACATGGATGTTAATCAGCATGTAAGCAATGCCAAGTACCTCGACTGGATTCTTGAGGTATTATGCATTCCTGCAAAGTATGAAAGTTACTTTTCAAGTGAGTGAACCACATGAATCCGTTTATTATGTGTTTCCAAAAAATAGAGGCCTGTTTAGACTTCGTTGAAGATGCAATATGAAGTATATCAGCAATAACCTGCTTTTTCACACTGACTGGCATGATTGGTATCACATTTTTTTGGTTTAGCTTACTGGCATTCTGCTCATTTCATGCATGTAAACATTGAAACAAAAAGTATTTCTTGTTCTTCCAGGGTACTCCTCATTCATTAATGGAGCACCATGAGCTTTCTGCAATGACGTTGGAGTACCGGAAAGAGTGTGATGGGGAGAGTGTTCTCCAATCCATGTCAAGAGTTGCTAGGAATGACAACATAGCTAAAGATATGGTGGAGTTGGATCACTTGCTTCATCTTGAAAAAGGATCAGTAATAATGAAGGGAAGGACACTATGGAGGTTGAAAGATGTCAAAGAAAGACTGCAAGACTAAGAGTCAGACACAAACTCACTGATTAAACACGACTATCAGTACTAGAATTTCTAGCACTATTGCTATTCATACCACGAAAATGTTGTCCATGATATAAGCAATTCATCTTCTCTTAATCTTTACGAACAAAAAAAGTCAATACCATGCATTCACGCAACAGGACCTCCCTGGCTGCTGAATGAAACCTCAGAATATTGTTACTCCGGGGATTCCTGTAGTTCAGCAGCTCTTATCACAAATAAATAATGCCGACCCTAAACCTGAAGTCATTAAAATTCTGGGGCTAAAATCCCCAAAAATAATCCAATTCAATTTAAATTAACAAATCTACAACAAATTCAAAAACCCACAAAAGCTAAACGAGAAAACAGCAATCAATCAATCATAAATAGCATTTTAACACACAAAACCCCGCCTTGAAAAACTCGGAATACAGATAAATTTTGACGAAAATACGAACACAGATCAATTTACACTTACAGTACGAGTCGGATCCCAAAATCTCTTAACTTGCCTGACTCTCAGTTTTGGTGGAAAAGCAGAAATTTATAGGTTTTGGTGTTTAAATTGGAAGGGTTTTGAACCCTAAAAATTGGGAATTTTGAGATACGGACCTAATAAGTTACGAGGACCTAGGCTATCAAAACTAGCCCATGGGCCAGTACACTGAAGACAGAAGCAATCCTCGTTAAGATTGTGCCATGTGGGTGATTAGGGACCGCTAGATTGAAATCAGGCCCAATGGACCACCTGATTCAACAAACCAGTATATTAATCCACAAATCAGTGATATATTGTTGTTGACCATTTTGTTGGGGCAGCATGTGAACCACATTATTGTACGGACTTGAGGAGTTGAAGGGCCCATTAAGTCCCTTGAGCTACTTTTGTTGTTCTTCCAGTTCATCTCAACCACATATTTATATAGGTCTCACATAAATGTATGGATTAAATAAGTTGGAACAAATTAAGAGTAGCAAAAGTGAAACAGGTGATCTGATCCCATTAAATTTTTAATTTTAGGGCATGTTGTTAAAAAGAAATAGTGACAATAGACTAAATATTGTTATAGCTTTTTAGTTTTGTTATTTTATTTTTAATTTTTTTAAAGTTTTTAATTAAGTATTCAATTTTTAAAATTTTAAAATTGTTCAATTTTATTTAAAAAGTTATCTTTATTAATATTTTGTTAATATGTCTAATAGATCGTCATCGTCATCGTCATCGTTATCGTCAACAATATTCAGTTGAAATCTCGCTAAGTGCGGGGTCTGAGGAATA
>JANSVI020000526.1:36479-46685 GCA_025434765.2 Erythroxylum kapplerianum | reverse complement strand
TTTGGTCGGGCAATCCTGGTACCAGAAAAGGTTCTGAATTGTGGGCTGTTTCATAAACTTTGGAGACATGTAAATTGTGAGAACACAAGGAAGTGAAGCAACTTGTTCCGTCGAAGATAAGCCTCGGAATGTGGAATTTGGAGGCCAAATCAGCTGTCCATGGTATGGTTTTATCAGCTATTAGGCAGCTTGGACTAGGTGTTAACTTTCGAAATAACAGTTCTACTGGCTGATGCAACATATCAAGTGCGCGGACGAAATTCCTAGTCAAGCTCGGTAAGGGTAGAATCTCTACACTTTCGCACCCTTCTGGCAACCCTGCCTCAGTTGCTGGAAAAGGAACAGTCACAACGTGGATTGGTAGCCCAGATCTTATGGCACGATCTAGACTGAGATTTCTAGCAGCATTCAGGGGTGTTGTAAATATGGTGACGATGACATTTCGCTGTGCTAAAAGCTTAGCAATGTCAATCATGGGAATAATGTGGCCTTGGCTCAAAAAGGGTATCAAGACAAAGTGAGTTTGGGAAGCCATTCCAGTTCTGATGCTCGGAAGATAATGAAAATGAACTGAAGGTACCAATAATTTCTAGTATTGTTGCGCTTATATTGGGAATTACAATAGTTGCTTCTGACGTAAGAGCATACCTAAGTATGTACGCAATCAAAGAAGAATATCATATTCTAATATGCACGTGTGACTTACCGATATGGTCTTTGTTCACGTGAGGTTCGTCAATTGATTTTTCTTCTTTGCATGCTTTTATCCTCTTAGATTTGCGGACAGATTTCCTTTTTGATTGTTACCTATTTCTTAATACGATTCAAAACTGTGGTTTGTGTACATTCAATTGGATTCTGTATAAAAATATTTTGAGTCTTATCACCTACTGAGTTAACATTAGAAAGATCTTTACAACCCAGTCTTCATTGACATGTAAGTTATTTGAGTATAGAACCAACAAAAGAAACTAAGGATTATTGAAGCTGACAGCACAAATGGTAGCAATTATAAGCTCCTATCTTGTTACTTTCTGCTATTCTTTTGATAAAGTTTACCATATCAGTTCATTACTATAATATGTGGTTGTGCTGTTTCATGGTGTGCTTTATACACTCAAATCTGTCTGATAGATGCACAATATGTGAATTTTTAGGTTTGATTCCTGACTGTTTCACCTTGGGAAGTGTCTTAAAGGTTTCCAGTAGGGCCAGATGCCTCTCCAAAGTTGGTCAAATACATGGATATGCAATCACACTAGGTTTTGGATCACATGCTACTTTGACTGGATCTCTAATAGATGCATATGCAAAATGTGAAAGCATGAGAAGTGCTTGTTATTTATACAACATTATGGGAAAGAAAGACGTGGTATCCTTCACGGCATTGATGACAGGGTATGCTCAGGATAGCAGCAACAGCACTGAGGCCCTTTGTCTCTTAAAGGAAATTCGACAGATGCACTTTGGAATTGATGATGTTCTACTGTGCTCCATGTTTAATACATGTGCCAGTTTAGCATCAGTAAGTATAGGTAGACAACTTCACGCATTCGCCGTAAAACGTAAGTACTGTCATGATGTAGCAATGTGTAATGCCCTCATTGATATGTATGCAAAATCTGGAGAAATTCATGATGCTGCTCATGCTTTTGGTGAGATGAAGGAGAAGAATGTTATTTCATGGACATCCTTGATCGCTGGATACGGGCGACACGGATATGGAAACGAAGCTATTATGCTTTATAAAAAGATGGAACTTGAAGGTTTAAAACCCAATGACATCACGTTCTTGTCTCTTCTATTTGCGTGCAGTCATGTTGGCTTGATTGATGAAGGATTGGAATGCTTCAATAGCATGCTTAGTAAATATGGCATTAAGCCACGAGCTGAGCACTTGTCTTGCATTGTTGACCTTTATGCACGCAGGGGACATTTGGAAGAAGCTTATAATATGGTGTGCAACATGAATATTAAACCTAGTGCTTCACTCTGGTGTGCCATTCTTGGGTCATGTAGCACCTACGGTCATAGGTTTCTTGGAGAAGTAGCAGCAACACATCTTTTCTCCATGGACCCTGAAAATTCAGTCAACTATGTTGTTTTAGCCAGTGTATATGCAGGAGCTGGATCATGGAACAGTGCTTGGGAGGTCAGAAATTTACTGACAGTGAAGAAGTTGAAGAAAGCTCCTGCATACAGCTATTTGCATTCTACAAAGGGCAAAGCTATTTGCACTCTTCATCTATGTTAAGAGACTAGCAAGCTTGTCTAAAACAGAAAGTGTTTCACTTGTACGAGTTAATCAAGTTTCAGGTCGGGTTTGAACTGGTTTCTTAATTTTTAAATTTCCGACTGAGTTTCAAATTAAATTGATCGGTTTGGTTCCTAATCTGATATTCGAATATATAAAGTATAAATAGTATCATTTTAAGTAAAAGGAAGTTAATTTCAAAATTTAAAGCAGTCCTTGTTGAAAATTTTGGGGGTGGGCCAATTTGTGTAGAAAGAGAGAGGCTCAGCTGAGGACAACAGCCTAATTTTTGTTTAAAATAACCCTTAGATTTGAGACTCGTTTTTCGCGCGAGCTAGAGGCTTTCGATTCACTCATCAGAGCATCTACTTTCGTGTCTCGTCTTTACAGGTAACCTTATTCTTCTCCTTCAATCCCTCTCCGTTTCCGTCCTCTTCCTACAGCCTTTCGTTATTTAGTATTTACTTCTGTTGTCAGATCTCAGGCCAGATCAGAAAGATTGTCTCTTTTTACCGCTGCAGATCTCTTAGGTGAAGCTAAATCTCCTCTTCCCACCACCCCATTAAACTTTTTGGATCTGTTACATCTTCTCTTCTTCTTTTTCTTCCTTTTATGATGCAAAGATCTGTTCTTTTCAACTATTTTGGTAAATCATATGCATGCAGTTCTTCGTCTTATTATGCAAAGATCTCTTCGTCTTATTATGCAAAGATCTCTTCTTTTCAACTATTTTGGCACATGCGTGCAACTCCCATCTCAATTTCACGTCCGATCCATACCATCCCCATATTACTTGTTTTTATTTATAAGATCTTTATCAAGATTGTTAATTTCAGTTTCTTGCTCTATTTTATCACGCTTTATGTAATTGCAACCAAAAACATGCCTTTTGTTGTTAACAAGTGCTTCGTTCATCGTTTGTTTCTCATCTTTTTCATGTTATCAAAAGATTCGTGTATATTTCCATCTCAGATCTGAATTATCACATCCTTTTTTTGTTTTTCGTTTGCAGCTTAAGCGCAGGTTAATTTTCACCCATGACAACTGCTATTGATTCTGCAACCAAGGTACAATTTTTCACTCACACTTATGCCCCTTGTCATGTCATTCTTGGCCTTCTTAATATGATATCCATGTCCCATCTTCAACTACTCCCCCTACTACTCGGTTTTGTACTTTTCATTGCTAATACATCAACAAATCATGGAGCTTGATGTCATCCATTTATGTATATGAGCATTGTTCTAATTGACATCTTGGACACCTATTCCTGACGTGAGACATAAACATATATATTAAGCTTATATGTTCGCCTTTTAAGTGAAGAAAGGCAATCGTTTATCATATGACATGTATATCCCATTACAGGGGCAGAACGGAAGCTTGGCTGAGAAGAAGCCTACAGTCGTTTTTGTTTTGGGTGAGCATTTTCTTTGACTTCCAACCTTAACATTACCTCACTCTTCTCCCTATCTATCTATTCATTGAGTAATTCAGTTCGCCTAGTTTTAATGTATTTAAAAGCTTGTCAAAATACTGAATTGAAGTTTTATGATGATTGACTTCAGTTGTTGGTCTTCATCATACTTGGGTGTGCATTATTTGGTTCTACATACCTTTATTGGTCAAATAGCCTTTTGTCTCTTGTGATCTCTTAATAAAATTTCTTCGATCTTGATTGATCAGGTGGTCCAGGCAGTGGAAAGGGTACCCAATGTGCAAATATAGTTCAAAATTTTGGTTACACTCATCTTAGTGCTGGAGATCTTCTTAGAGCTGAAATTAAATCTGGCTCTGAAAATGGGTATGTAAACTCAACATTTATATTACTTTGAGCAGTATTTCCTATGCAAATATTTTCATATTTCTTCTTTTGACGATGAATTATATATTTTGAGAAACACAAGTTATTTTGTCATACAGATACTAAATTTCTAGACATGTATCGTAGGCTACGAGTCCCACCTTACCATTGTCACCTAGTTATTGAATTTACTGAGCATCATTTCTCAGAAACTGAGAGGGCTATCAAAAATGTAATTACTGTTAGTTGTTTTTCTAGATTGCACTGATTCAATGTCTTGTTTCCACTAAGGTTATGCATGTATAGCTAGTAAAATTGGAAGATGGGTTGTTTGATTCACCTACCAAGATTGATTTAAATTTGTTTCGTTGCTTCCAGCAAGTACTTCATTCTATCCGTGCTCATGCAGTGCTTTTTTGTACTCTTGGTCTGCATGGTGGATTGTGTATTCTTATTTCATTTTAGAGTATCCTGTACTTTCAAGTCTTCCAAATTCCTTATTGTTAATATGGCACCCTTTTCTGTGCATACAGCACCATGATTCAAAACATGATTAAGGAGGGAAAGATTGTTCCCTCGGAGGTGACAATCAAGCTTCTCCAGAGAGCAATGGAAGAGAGTGGCAATGACAAATTTTTGATTGATGGATTCCCTCGTAATGAGGAAAACCGTGCAGCATTTGAAGAAGTTGTAAGCCTTCTGCTTAAGTCATTGTCGTTGGTTATGCCTTTGAAGTCGTGCTTAATTGGGGAAGGAAGGGTTGAGTTTAATAGGTCTTAGCTTTAATCTTTATTGCAATGGAAAACGATACTACTATCTTAGCTTTGAGAGTGATTTCAAGTGAAGCTAAATGTTAAAGATTATCTTGGTAACTTTTGAAGCTCTGATGGCTATGCAGACCAAGATTGAGCCGGCATTCATCTTGTTCTTTGATTGTCCTGAAGAAGAAATGGAGAGACGCCTATTGAATAGGAACCAGGTTGGATACATTTGAACTTTGTATATGTATCTGCAAATGTGTGTGCTGTATGCATGTGCACTGTTTATTGGTTTATTGTTTACATTGTTCTAACGTATCTTTTCTCCCTTCCACCTGCATGTGCACTGTTTATTGGTTTATTGTTTACATTGTTCTAACGTATCTTTTCTCCCTTCCACCTCTCATTCTTCTTTTTGTAACGAAGGGACGAGAAGATGACAACATAGAGACAATCAGGAAGTGGTTTAATGTGTTCCTAGAGTCCAGTCTCCCTGTGATTGAGCATTATAATTCCAAGGGGAAAGTTCGAAAGGTACATCCAACCTGTAGATATATAAATATCTTAAATAATATGTACATGGTTATTTAAGCTTTTGATTGCTGCTTTACATAGATTGATGCTGCAAAGCCTGTTGAAGAAGTTTTTGATGCAGTTAAAACTGTTTTCACTCCAAAAGATGAGAAGGTAAAGTGTCATATTTGTGTTATATTATAGGCATTCCACTGAAAATTGTGGAAAATGACTTTATTATTATATGGTTAGTCTACCATGGCTGTAACAAATTGAATCAAGCTTTGAGTTTCTCTCCTGCTGTTAAAGTATGGTTCCTGTAACCCAAAAATCTATTTATCATGAGCTTGTGTTACTATGCTTGTGATAATGATGGCTTATATTTGCTTTTGTTGTACCGTGTGCGATATAAACCAATATCTATAACTGAACAGATTTCTCTTGGAAAGGATTTTCATATTTTGGAGTCATGAACATGGCTTCCCTTATAATTATAAGGAACTGCATCTTGTGAAAAACAGGCATTAAATCATTTTTGTAGTCTATGTTTACTAGAGGTCTTCGAAAACCACAAATGTAATTCAGTGAAGTCTTAGGTTTTGCAGGTTTGAGTTGCAAAAAGGCAGAAAAAAAAATATAAATTCTAAAAGGCCCGGCTCAAGTTTGATGACCATTTACCATCAAAATGACCTAAATATTATTTAGTTTCTTTAATGGGCCGTAAAACAAAGATTGGAACTTTCTGCAAATTGATCTTCCAAAAAGTTATCATACTGCTTATCTTGTTAATATTTTTTGCAATATTTCACAACCCTCTACATTTCAACTTCCGCCAGATTTTCATGAAGATATAGCTTTTAGTAGCTATATCAACATGGAAGTGTTGAAAGGTTAAGAGCTCGGCCCATCATTTCTGTAGGTTTTCCCATTTATTAACTTTTGATTCTTCAATATGCTTGCAGGCAGCTGTCTAGATGTTTCACTCACTGTGCCAGATATATTCACCCAGTATCAAATTAAGGTATCGTTGATGTAACTGTTTCCTACTGGTCTGTTTACTTTTTGGCATTGATTCCTTTTGGACCAGAAAGTCTTCACTATGAATAAAGTGAGCATTTAGTTTCCCATGTTGATGCTCAAATCATTAGATACCAATTTCAACTACCTGGGTTGGATACAAGGGAATATGACCGATGCTTCAAACGTTTTATGAGTATTAACTCACAAATTAGATTTTTTTTTTCTCTGATTCGTAGGCTTGTTTTGAACAAGGGCTGGTTCTTCATCCCAGTTTCTGGAACCTTTTAATTTTGGTCACTGCATCATAACTTTCTTCGGCTGATGTATGATTACATGCTGGAATTTAATTGAGGTTATTTATTTTCTCCTTTCAGGCTATGTTTTGCCCATTTATTTCCATTATAATGTCATTCCAAAGGTATTATTCTCTTGTTCGTGCTGCATGTTGTTTTGTAATAGCAGGTTATAGTTCTGAAGGTATTTACCTCCATATTCTTGATGTTGTGACTGTATCAGTAACGAGATTTTCAGTAATAAAAAATGATCATGATGATCTTTATATTCTTACTTCTCTTAGTTTCTTGCTTATCATGCCAATTTCTAAATTAAACAGATAAATATTAACAGAAGAATATATCAAGGTACGTTTTTGCATGAATTGGTGAGTAAATGGTGAAAATTATGAAGATAACCTCTCTGCAAGTCACTGAGATTGACAAACACAGAAATTGTTTATCAGAATTCAGAAATGATTGAAATGAGAGGAGGGAAAAAGTAACCTGCTCTCTGTGTTCGTCGTACGTGGTGGTTCCTTGAGAGGAGGGAAAAAGTAACCTGCACTCTGTGTTCGTCGTACGTAATGATTCCTACTAGTTTGCAGCTAGCTTAGCTTGCACGGGCCATGGGAGTGAATAGACGACCAATGTAGAAGTGAGCTTCGATATTAAGCAACCAAAGCATAAAACAATAAAAAAAGAAACTAGTGAGCAGCATCACAAGATTAGTTGTATGTGGACTTGTTGGCTTCTTCCAAATGAAGGGTACGCTTTTCTTTACAGAAAGCAAGTTTTAACAGAGAAAGGTTATCTGCTTGACTTTCCCTGTGTAAGAATACAGTTTCATAGTATCATATATATTTTGGCAAAGATCAAGACTTTCTGTCTTTTTCTAATGTTATCAGAAAAGAGAATGTTCAAACATAAAACAGTATACGGTTTCAGATTATCATATATTTTGGCAAAGACCAAGACTTTATCTTTTTCTAATGTTATCAGAAAACAGTATGTTCAAACATAAAACAGTATCCTTTCTTCATTACGTGTAACATGTCATCTTTTGCAGAAACACCATAAAGAAATACTACAATCAACATCAAAGTTAAAGGGCAATCATTTCTTTAAACTGCTCAACATAAAAAACTCAACTTTCTGCATTTACTTAATTAAACGTCCTTGTATGTCTAACAATGGAAGCGATTGCCAAAGAACAGTACTTAGTATGACTCATATCTGTCGACAAAGGTAGGCATTATGCAATTACCCACCACTCCCTCCTTTCCTTCCAAATTCCACACTTTTTATTTCCAACGTACGGAAATGGAGAAAAGCAGGTTCGGATACCGTCTCTTTATTCCGATTATTAATGCTTATATATACTCACCATCGATCTTGCTTTTCCTCCGCCCGATCATTCATTCCTTAAAATTCTCAAGTTTTACTTCGATCAAAGGTAACCTGACAGACTCATCTTTTTCTCTTTGCCTTATCTGTGAAGTTTTAATTGTGGTGGACCTTCGATTTTCTCTACTTGGTTCTTTCTTCAACGGTAGTTAATTACTGTCCTTGTCTCTTGATCTCTTCTATGTACACGCGTTCACATGTATGCAACTGCATGTATTTAGATCATTCAACGCGCATTATATGGTGTTGTGTTGTCCGTTTGTTGGAAACTTAACAGGTGATACTTCCATCCGGTCAACTTGAAGTCTACTCGTCCTTTTCCAAGAAGTCTCTCGAAAAAATGAACCAATTGATCGCCATAATTCATCATCTTCTTCTCCTTCTTTTGTTTATATATGGCTAAAAAGCAATCTGGTTCTCCATCTTCATGTATACCCTAGGTTTTCACAGTTAGTTGTGTTTTATCTTCTGTCCTGTAAGTTAATATCTTATTGCTATGATGACTACGATCTTACTTGGTTGTTTTGGAGTTAAGCAGCTAGATCTTAACATGAATTACTAGGACCATTTCATATATGATAGATCTTGTTTTGTCAGACGGTTTCAGGTGATCGATCTTGCAGATAACATTTCTCATCACTCTATTAAGCAACAATGGGAACTAATGCGAAGGTAAATTAATGAATACATTTACATTAAGTTCTTCACTGAATCTCTATGAATGTATATATATATCTCTGCCCAGTTTCATCATTAGTATTAATCTTGACGGTCTCTTTTGCAGGTGTCCAACGAAATTTCTGTTGAAAACAAGCCTAAGGTGGCTATAATTTTAGGTAAAGTTCCATCAATTTATGTGCATGATTTGACAATCTTGTGAACTTGTTAATGTCTGTTTTGTGAGCAGGAGGACCCGGAAGTGGAAAGGGCACACAATGTGCTAGGATTTCCAAAGAATTTGGATACACTCATCTCTCTAGCGGTGAAATACTCCGCAAAGAAAGTAGAAGTCAATCTGACAAAGCGTGAGTTCACATTTAGTTTGATCATTATCTTGGCATTGATGCAACAAGAAAGCTCCCTTAACTTGTGTTGAAACAGAGAGATGATTGGGAAAATGCTGAAGGAGGGTGCACTGGTTCCTCCTGATGTTACAGTGCCTCTTGTTTTGAAAGCTATGGACGAGAGTAAGAACACAAAGTTTGTGTTTGATGGCTTCCCTCGTGATGAGGAAACACGGTCGTTTTTCGAAGAAACTGTAAGCTTTTCAACTCCTTCCACGGCTTCTAAACACTTGCTACATCAGATCTGTGTCTTGCTCAGTAACTTTTTCAATGCAGACAAAGATCGATCCGGAGCTCGTTCTTTACTTTGAATGCCCCGACGAAGTGATGGAGAAGAGATCACTTAGCCGCGAAGAGGTTAGACAATCACTTCCAAGTTGTCAGGTTTTTATCAGAACATATGATCAAGTAACTGTGTGCTTGAATGTACTTAAAAGGGCCGAGACGACGATGTTCTTGAGACGATCAGAGAAAGAATCAAGGTCTTCCACGATCGCACACGTCCCGTACTAAATTATTATGAACAGAAGGGGAAGCTCTGGAAGGTAAACTAAATTTACCAAATCCATTAATTTGATCCTCTTTCTTCTGCCATTACATTGAAAATTTTGTTTGTTGCGATGGATGGTCAGGTGGATGCCAGTAAGTCGAAAGACGAAGTGCACGAAGCTGTAAAGGTGTTCTTCATCCTCCAGGAGTACGACAAGGCCAATTGCTGCGATATCTTGTAGTAGATCAAATTCGTATGATCTGTTTTGAACTTATATGAGATTGAGACCCTGTGTGTGTCTCTTATATAAATGTAGTATCTTGAGAAGTTTGTAATAGTAATAGCCATAGTAATTTCGTATCTATTTCATATATATACTATTTCCAAGTCACAGTGGCATTCATTAAAGAGATAATTAGGCTTATTTAATAATTGCGTCTGAAAATAAATGGAATAAAATTAAAAATTATAAAATATAATTAAAATATTTTTATTTTAAAAATTAAAAAAGTAATGAAAAAATTTGTTAAATAAAAATTAATTTAATTATTAGACTTCTCCAAATCTCGTTTTATTATTGGATTTTAGATTGGGTGTGATAGTCATCCCATCTTTTCCGCTGTC
>JANSVI020000522.1:45288-57912 GCA_025434765.2 Erythroxylum kapplerianum | reverse complement strand
ATTTGATTCCCCACATTGAATTTTTAAAAATTTAGCAGCTCTATTTTTAAGTCAATAAATAAGTTTAAATTCTTCAAATTTTAAATTTAAGCTTTAAAAACATTGAATGGACTCAAGAGGGTCGAGTTAATCCAAAACACAAAAACCTTAAAATTGAAAGAGTTTATTTTAAAAAATAAGATTAATTTATGCTTGTTTCCTAAACTTATTTGATTTTTTTAATTGAACTCATCGTGGCCCATTGTTAGTTGATAACCCCAAACTCAATCCAATTTATTGTCATTGTTATAAGAATGGATCTAGAAATTTTTTTTGAATAAGGGCAAATTTTTATTTTTAATAGGGTAAAAAAATTTAATAAGCGTAAATTTTTTTATAAAATTAAAATTTAAAATAATAAATTTTTATATAAATTTTTTTGAAGATAGTTGGGGCAAGTGCCCCTATTTGCCCTCGATCGTTACTAACGTCAAAATATGGACCGACTTTAGATTCCAAAATCTTAAATAAACGAAAATATGTGAAAGCATCAGTCCAATTATATAAAAAATACAAAGAAAATCAATTTGCCTACAATGGAGTGACTAACTATTTGTGGGCCTTCTAAATGATGGATTTTGGTGTACTCGCTCAAGGCCCGTAAATAAGACCAAAGTGTTCTTCACACGAATACACTCTAATGACGTTTTTAAATGATGTTATTTTAAAATTTTTTTAAAAATAATATGTTTAATTTTAAATTTACTAAAATTAAAGTTGGATAAGACCGCCCGAACTCAAGTTTGCCTAAAGCATAATTAGGGGGTGCTTAGTTAAAGAGTATGAGAATAAATCAACGGGACTGGAATGAATGATAACGGTTGGTTGGTTA
Organism: Erythroxylum kapplerianum; assembly: GCA_025434765.2. Lineage (NCBI taxonomy): Eukaryota > Viridiplantae > Streptophyta > Magnoliopsida > Malpighiales > Erythroxylaceae > Erythroxylum > Erythroxylum kapplerianum. Next base: position 57,041 of record JANSVI020000522.1, on the reverse strand, counting down.
TTATGATTGATTGAATATTTTTTTGATACCTAAGTTTTAGGTAATGATTCATACCTTCCATGTGTGGGAGGAATGAGCTTGATTTCTACCAACACTAATATTTTTTTAATTTTTAATTAAATATAATTAAAATGTAATTAATTAAAATATAAATATAATTGATTAATTAATTAAATTAATTCAGATAAAACCTAATTAAACAATTAAAATATAATTAATTAAAATAATTAATAAAGATAAAATCTAATTAATTAATTAAAGTCTAATTAAACTATAATTAATTAATTAAACTCTAATTAATTAATTAAATTATAATTAAGATGTAATTAATTAAAATGTGATTAATTAATTAGTTAATTACAATGTAATTAATTAAAATATTATTAATTAATTGCTTAAAATATAACATCATTTGCATTATCAAATGAATGTAAATTGTGTTAAACTATGTTACTTGATTTTGTTATAGCAATGGAATGGTGGATATTATCGTTGTGTCGATGAATTGCACAATGTTTTGAATGATTAAACTATATATTTGAGGATATTATATAACTAATGATATATTGATGCAAGAAAATACTAGAGTATTTTTCTTTAAGAGTTATTGGAAAGGATAAACTGCAATATACTTGATTTTAAACATTAGGTCATTATAATTAGGGTGCATAAATTAAAAATAATCATTTAAAATATATATAAAATTTGATATAAAACAAAATTTTAATAAATTTTTATTTCTCAACATTTTTAATAAACCAACTATCGTCATTGATAATGGTAATCATTCCTTCATCTTAATCAACCATCATAATTATAAAGATTATATCTACTCTCATTTTTCACTATATTCATTTACATTCTCATTCTCATTGCCCTTTGTGAACCAAGCGCCCCCTTAGACCTTAAAATGTTGATGTCGAGAAGTATGAAAAATTATTGGAGTAGAGACTTTTTTTTATTTCTTTCAGGGACTTAATGTTGGACTTGATGAAATACGAGGAAGGTTACTCGGTTTAAAACCATTGCCATCAATTCGAGAAATGTTTGCCGAGGTTCGTTGAGAAGAGAATAGAAAAAAGGATATGCTTACCTCACACAATTTTAAACAAATCTCTCAAGACTTAACTTTAGTAGCAAACTCTCGAAAAGAGTCTACTTACCAAATTCGAGAGCAAGAAACCAAAAACAAGCAGTGGTGTGACCATGCGATGAGTTCTATCATACTCTTAAGACTTGTTGGGAATCACATGGGAAACCACTAGATTGAAAACCTAAAAGTCAACGAGTTCAACAAAAACGTGAAACAACACATGTAGCATAATCCGACATTAGCAAATCCATATGGTTAAACCTGTCCTTTCAGCAAATTGAACTACTCCATCAACTCTTGAATCACACAAAAATCACAACTGAGAAAGATTTGTTAGTTGTTTTTATCCAAATAAGTTGTTTTTTGCCGTTCAATAATATCCCGTATGTTTGGGAAGTCAGTTTGTTTCCTTGTTCTTAGGAAAGTTAGAAAATTTTTTGGGATCTTCCAACGTCTCTTTGTTCTGTAAAGGCTATAAAGCCATTGTTTCTGATCAATGAAAGTTGAGCGATTCCTTCCCATTTCTTTTGAGTTTACTAAGCTTTTCAATTTTAACATTTGGTATCAGAGCCCTGTTATAGGGTTAGAAGTTGCAATCTTCTGTGTGATTCCTTCGAATCCAATGTCTACTGAGAAAGAAAGTTAATTTGTTCAACCTGCAGTGCCCAAATTCGATGGTTACTATGATCACTGGGCTATGTTGATGGAGAACTTCTTGAGGTCGAAGGAGTATTGGAGTTTGGTGGAGAATGGCGTCCCTGCAGTAGCAGATGGTATGACAGACGCACAAAGGAAAGCTGTCTCGGATCAAAAGCTGAAGGATTTGAAAGCTAAGAACTATCTATTCCAAGCTTTGGACCGGTCAATTCTGGAGACAATCTTAAAGAAGGAATCTGCCAAAGACATCTGGGACTCAATGAAGGTGAAATACCAGGGGAACACGAGAGTGAAGCGTGCCCAACTGCAGGCTCTTCGCAAGGAGTTCGAAATTTTGCAGATGAAGCATGGAGAATCTGTAAGTGATTACTTTGCTCGTACCTTGACTATTGCTAATAAGCTGAAAGCAAATGGTGAAGATAAAGGCAATACTGGAGTTGTTGAAAAGATTCTGAGATCAATGACTCCTAAATTTAATTATATTGTGTGTTCTATTGAGGAGTCTAAGGATACGAGCACTATGACTATTGACGAATTGCAAAGCAGTCTTCTAGTTCATGAACAGCGCATGGGTCCTGACAGTGAGGAGGAACAAGCACTGAAAGTTTCTACTGGTCAGAACAGTGGTAGGGGTCGTGGTTCTGGACGAGGAAATAGAGGCAGAGGAAGAGGGAGGTACTTTGACAAAGCTCTCGTGGAATGCTATAACTGTCACAGGCTTGGTCATTTTCAATGGGAGTGTACTGAGAAGAAGGCGAATTTTGCAGAATTTGAGCATGAAGAGATGTTGTTGATGGCTCTACTCGAACCAAATCTGGACAGTGACAGCAAAGGTGATGTTTGGTTTCTTGATTCTGGCTGCAGTAATCATATGTGTGGCAGAAGAGAGTATTTCTTTGATTTTGATGAGAATTTTAGAGATTCAATTAAGCTTGGAAACAACACAAGTTTGAATGTTATTGGAAAAGGCAATGTCAGGCTGCAAATGAAGGATGTTATTCAGGTTATCACTAACGTGTTCTTTGTGCCAGAGTTAAGGAACAATTTGTTGAGTATAGGACAGCTACAGGAGAAGGGTCTGGCAGTTCTGTTTCAGAGAAATCAATGCAGGATTTATCATCCTGATAGAGGTCTCATTATAGAGACACCCATGGCCACAAATCGCATGTTTTTTGTACATGCAAAATCTCAACCTATTGTTACTGCTTGTTTTAGTACAGTCACAGAAGACATCTCACAACTCTGGCATAATACATATGGTCATCTCAGCTACAAAGGTTTACAAACATTGCAGCAGAAGGAGATGGTGAGAGATCTGCCACAGCTCAAGACACCATCAAAGTTGTGCAGATCTTGTCTTATTGGGAAGCAGCACCGAGCCTCAATTCCAACAACAACAAATTGGAGGGCGACTCAAAGTTTGTAGCTTGTCCATGCTGACATCTGCGGTCCGATCAAACCAGCTTCAAACAGTAACAAGAGGTATCTGCTTACCTTTATTGACGATTTTAGTAGGAAGCTGTGGGTTTATTTCCTAACAGAGAAGGCAGAAGCTTTTGAATTTTTTAAGAAGTTCAAAGCTCAGGTTGAGAAAGAAGCGGAGTCCTCCATAAAGATGCTGCGTACTGATAGAGGAGGGGAGTTCACTTCAAATGAATTCCAGAAATTCTGTAACTCCACTGGAATCAAGAGGCAACTCACTGCAGCATACACGCCTCAACAGAACGGCATCGCAGAAAGGAAGAACAGAACAATCATGAATTTAGTAAGAAGCATGCTGTCAGAGAAAAAGATACCCAAAGCCTTCTGGCCTGAAGCAGTGAACTGGACAGTGCATGTTCTAAACAGGAGTCCAACTCTTGCAGTCAAAGATAAAACACCAGAGGAAGCTTGGAGCGGTGTCAAACCTTCAGTTAAGTATTTTCGTGTCTTTGGCTGCATATCACATGTACACGTTTCTGATAAAAACAGAACAAAGTTAGATGACAAAAGTGTTTGCTGCATCTTATTGGGGGTGAGTGAAGAATCGAAGGCCTATAGATTGTATGATCCTATTTCACAGAAAATAATTGTAAGCAGGGATGTTATTTTTGAAGAAGATAGGTGCTGGGATTGGAAAGAAGATAAGGGAACTACTCAGCATGAACTAGAGTGGGATGAGGAGGAGCTTGTAGAACATTCTCCAGCAGTTCCTAACACAGTAGCAGATGAAGCAGTTAGAGTTGGAAATGATTCTGGAGATTTTTCTGCTGCATCTAGCCCGTCCTCTGCTGCATCTAGACAGCCAGAGCCTTCAACTAATGCACCATCTGGACGGTATCGAGGGCCACCAGCATGGATGGAAGATTATGTCACAGGAGAAGAATTCTCAGCAGAAGAAGGTGATATGGCCATGTTTATTGAAACTGCAATTTCTGATCCTATGGTTTTTGAAGAAGCAGTGAAAGAAGAAAAATGGAGGCAAGCCATGGATGCCGAGATCGAGGCCATTACAAAAAATGGCACATGGGAACTTGTCGAGTTACCAAAAGGAGCAAAGAAGATTGGTGTAAAATGGGTTTACAAGACCAAGCTAAATGAAAATGGTGAGGTGAACAAATATAAAGCTCGGTTGGTAGTGAAAGGATATGCTCAACAGTTCGGTGTTGACTATACAGAAGTTTTTTCTCCTGCGGCACGAATGGAGACAATCAGACTGGTCATTGCCTTTGCTGCTCAAAAAGGTTGGCCTATCTTTCAATTAGATGTAAAATCTGCATTTTTACATGGTGAATTGCAGGAGAACGTTTTTGTTGATCAGCCTCTCGGCTATGAACAGAAGGGAGCAGAGCATAAGGTGTACAAACTAAGGAAGGCATTATACGGACTCAAACAAGCACCGCGTGCCTGGTATAGTAAGATCGAAGCCTATTTTCTCAGGGAAGGTTTTGAAAAATGTGTTTTTGAGCCAACTTTATTTGTTAGAAGGAATGATGATGGAAAGTTGTTGATTGTCAGTCTTTATGTCGATGATCTTATTTTCACTGGCAATGATGAGAAGCTGTTTACAGAATTCAAAGAGTCAATGAAACGTGAATTTGACATTATTGATCTTGGTAAAATGAAATGTTTTCTTGGCTTAGAAGTGTGCCAGAGGTCTGATGGCGTGTTTATTTCTCAGAAGAAATTTGCTTCAGAAATTTTGCAGAAATTTGGAATGGAAATGAGCAAGGCAGTGCGCAGTCCAATAGTTCCGGGTACCAAACTGACAAGTGAAGGACATGTTTATGTGGATAAGACTCACTATAAGCAAATTGTTGGCAGTCTTATGTACTTAACAGCTACACGGCCTGACATTATGTATGTGGTTAGTCTCATTAGTAGGTACATGGAGAATCCAACGGAAGAACATCTGCAAGCAGCAAAACGGGTTCTACGCTATATTAGAGGCACCACTGATTTTGGCGTTTTCTACAGCAAGGGAGGAGGTGATGAACTCGTTGCTTACACAGACAGCAATTATGCAGGGGACTTGAATGACAGGAAAAGCACTTCAGGCTATTTTTTTCTTTTTGGCTCAGGAGCTGTGGCATGGTCGTCAAAGAAGCAACCTGTCATGAGTCTTTCTACCACTGAGGCAGAGTTTATTGCTGCTGCATCTTGTGCGTGCCAAGCAGTTTGGTTAAAAAGAGTATTGCAGTCTCTTGATCCAAGTCAACCAGATGCTTCGACTATTTATTTTGATAACAGTTCTAGCATCAAGCTTTCAAAGAATCCGGTGCTGCATGGGAGAAGTAAACATATTGATGTGCGGTTTCATTTTTTGAGAGAGCTGGCAAATGACGGAACAATTAAAATGGTGTATTGCGCGACAAAGGATCAGCTGGCTGACATAATGACAAAGCCTCTCAGACATGAAATTTTTCTGAAGTTACGTGAAGCTCTAAATGTGTGCAGCAACACTTGAGTAAACTGAATGTTTGCAGTGTTCAGTTTAAGGGAGGAACTGTTAATTGTGTTTATCCGAATAAGTTGTTTTTGCCGTTCAATAATATCCCGTATGTTTGGGAAGTCAGTTTGTTTCCTTGTTCTTAGGAAAGTTAGAAAATTTTCTGGGATCTTCCAACGTCTCTTTGTTCTGTAAAGGCTATAAAGCCATTGTTTCTGATAAATGAAAGTTGAGTGATTCCTTCCCATTTCTTTTGAGTTTACTAAGCTTTTCAATTTTAACAAGATTCACATAACCAATAAATCTCTCTTGCAACATTAGTGTATAAAGATAACCTGTGTCAATCATCATTATCAAAGTTCCTAAGTCAAAATCTCTTAATTGTAAACATAAGTGCATCAGACCACATGACTGAATCTTTGATTGTCTTTGAAAAATATGATCCATATAGCTAAAAAATTAATGTCTAATTCACAAATGAAAAAGGGTCACCGGCTATTGGTCGAAGGGAGAGTTTGTTTGGCTCATATTGTTTGGACAAAAAAAATATGAGCTATGTAAACTCAAATTTGCCTGAAGCACAATTAGACCTTAAGCTCAAGGCCTGAGCCCAGTAGAGTTGGAGGTCTAATTAAGATTTTTTTATTTAAAAAATTAAAATAATAAAGTTTCATCCAAAAACGAATTTTATCAAACTTATTTAAAAATAACTTCATTATATGTATATATAATTTTAAATTCAAACCATTTGATTGAATTTTTAAAATTTATTAATTTATGATGAAATTAAATCGTCCCATCACAACCATAATCGTACGGGACAGACGGTGGGAGTGTCGACATACTGAATAAAAACAAGGAAACGGTGGAGGAACTAAACTGCTAAGTGCTAACTGTTAGGTTCATGGTCTGCAGGATGAGCACACTATGTCCTCATATTGACAATTTATGATTGTCGGCCCACCTTTACTATAACGTATTTACTCAACTACCCTTCACTCTTGAAAATTATAAAGAAAGTAAACATACAAGCATTAGCCTATTTCTTTCACCGTTCTCATCCTATTTAAGATAAGTGTCGATTTAAAGAAATTTTAATTATTTAAAATAAGTGTCGTTCACAATTTTTCATTCATATTTATAATTATATTTCTAAAATTATCCTTTAATTTCTTTCACATCCTAATTATACATATTACATTTTTAAGGTAATTCAACATATAATTAATAAGGGTATATCAAATATTTTACTAGCTTTCTTAACAAGTGTGTATTTCTCTAAAACGACACTTATTTTGAATAATAGGGAGTAGTATTTTTGGCAGAAGAAATATTTTTCAAAATTTAATTTTATATTTATAATTTATAACATTTAAAAGAATTACAATATTATAAAATTATTCTATTTGAAATATAAAATTATATAAGAATTTTAATAAAATAATATTGGTAATTAAAACTTTCAATTCGTAATACAATATTTATTAAAAATATTAAAAACAACAAGTTTTGTGTTCGATTTTTTCTACTTACATTCTCTTAATCAAGCTTGTTGGACAGGACTTGTCTCATACGGAATACCCAATTAATATAATTTATAGACTATTGTTTCAATTCAAAGGTCTACTCAGTAAGTATCCAAAAAGAAGGATTTATCCGTTTCTTAAAAAAAAGTTATTTCTCCGCTAAATTCACCATATAATGTATTAAAGAAGGGCATTTTCGTCACTTGAAGGTTCCGTTCGTAATATTTTATTCTGTAGAGAAAAAAAAAAAAAAAAATAGGCACCACATCGGTTAGGCCTTGGAATACGCGAGAAACAGAAGCGGTGTTCAGACATGCCTAGATTTGAGCACAACCCGACTTCGATATTCATGACTGTGTTCCTAAGGAAAAGCATAAGCATGTTTCAGGAAGTTGCTTACTTGTTCATGGACATGCTCTCGATTATGGTCTCAACTATTCGGTACACTATTAGCATGCGAGCTCGTCAACCATCCACAGGTTTCATCACATACTCCCCACTAATGTTGTCCATGGCTGCTAGACATGATCGTTAGTGATGATCTTCGAAACTTCCTGCTCCTTTAGGAGCTCTTTCATGGTGAGCTATCTGGGTTTTTTTTTTCTTTCTCCCGTTTCATTGTACTGGTACAATATGCACAGTCTGGCTTGACGTTATTGGTTCCTGATCTTGCTTGTCTCTTAGCATGCAATTTGCATCACTATGGTTTGTTGTCATGAAAGTTTTGATCTTTCTCGCTTTGTTGATGATTGTGGTAGTTAAAGATCTGGTTTTGTTTCAATAAAAGAGCCAAATTAGAGAATCATTTCGAAGTTGATTCAGGCTCATTCATTATTTACTTCTTCTAAGTACAAGCTCGTCGTATGAAAATTGAAGGGATTTGTTCTAATCATCAAAACCAAGTGCGAAGTAAGAAAAAATGCAGTACAGATTCAATGTTAGTTCATATACCTGAATCTTAATTAGTTCTATCAGCTTTTGGAAATTGTAATGCAACAGCAATTGTGGAATATAATCTAAATTCTCATTACTTGAACTGATTAGAAATCTTCGTCTGCAGATGCAGTAACCTGTTTCTTGTATAATATCATGTTAAAGAAAGTTCAATTGCTTCTTCACATCAGAGTTTTAGCAGCCTAACTTCGAGATGTTGGGACCGAACCTAAACCTGAGCTTAAGCCTGAGCCTGAACAGTAGTCAGAACAACCCAGTTAGGTAAAATTAATGTTGATTATATTATAAAACCAAGGAAGTTGTAAGATTTTGCAAAATGGTGATTAAGTGGCACAAGAAGAAAAATGGAATTATAGACAGGTAGTTGAGTCATGGCCTTCATCTATAAGAATATTAGCTCTTCTGGTGAGGGGTGTACTAGAGTCAATAGATTGAATATAAGATAACAAATAATTACATTATTAAAGTTATTGAGAGCTAAGGGTACATCATCGTCATTACACTCAGTCCGAAATCTCGCAGTGAAGCGGGGTCTGGAGAGATCTAATAGTATGCAGCCTTACCCCTACATAGTAGAGAGACTGTTCTCGGTATCAAATATGCTAAAAAAAATTATAATAATGATTATAACAATTTAAACAAGAATCTTATTTTGATTGATCCAATCCATTAAATACACTTTAGATTTCAAAAATCGCTTTTACTAGAGATGTGTCAATATTTTGTTTCCTTCAACTTTGCAGGTTCCTCAAAAATTCATAACAGTTAGTAGAGAGTGAAAGATCTAAAGGAGATAAATTTCCCCTGCAAATTTCTAATATTAGTGTGATCAAATCTTCCAGGGAAAAAGCCCTGGAATCAAAATCCCAGAAGAGATAAATGAAGTTAAGAGACAACAAGATGTTGACTCTCACTGCAACTAGCAGCAACCATTAATGGAAGAAACACCTGCTTATATTATAATTGCCAGACACATCAGAAATGGGATGTTACAGGACTCATTTCACCGTTTTGTGGATCACAACATATACATTTTTCTTCATACATAAACTCTTCCTGTTCACAACTTTGACATTGCTATATCCATTACATCGACGAGGAAATCTGTAAACCAAAATTGAAAACTTCTCAGAAGAGCAGCCATGTTTGTAAATCTTGAAGCTGCAATGAAAAAAGTTGTTAATGGGGTCATTGATCATGTACTGTACCTGCATCTTCTTTGGTGAAACAAAGGGGAGGTGTGATCCTAAAAACATTCCCATAAAATCCTCCTTTTCCTACAAGAACTCCCATCTCTGTTACGGTAACAAAAGTATATGATCAGGAACAAGTTGGTTCAGTTTTAGTTGAGAAACTGGGGAAGATTCAGACCTTTCATCTGGTCCATCACATGCAGGGTTTCAGCTTTTGCAGGAGTTTTCTGTTGGCGGTCAGTCACAAACTCAACTCCAAGCATCAACCCTCTTCCTCTTACATCCCCAATTACTAGAGAACATTTAAGAATTAAGAACAATAGTAATCATTAAGTACATTGGAAAAGAGAAATGAGCATATAAATCAAAGAAAGCGTGCGGATTTTAAATTGTGGATTGCAGGTTATACTGCCGTTGCTGATGATAACTGCGAACGATACAAGCGTAATTGCACTTACTTTCGTACTTATCCATGAGTGCAATTAGTCTGTTTTTCAGATAATTCCCCACAACTAGAGCGTTTTCCTGGAGATTTTCTTTCTCAATCACTCTCAGAACTGCCAGACCTGCAGCTGTACACACTGGATTTCCCCCAAATGTATTGAAGTAACTTCGACGAGTCAAGACTTCTGCAACTTCAGGGGTTGTCACAACAGCACCTAGAGGAATGCCATTTCCAATTCCCTGCACGAACAGAAAACGCAGGAAAGTTTTAAATTGCAGATTCCAGGATAAGAATTGCGATAACAGTTCAGGTCAGAGCCAAAACATGAGAAAAGATATGCATCTAAAACAAAAAGAACCAACCTTTGCCATTGTCACTATGTCAGGAACAACACCATGGGCCTGAAATCCCCAGAAATGAGTGCCTGTTCGAGCAAATCCAGCCTGAACTTCGTCAGAAATACAAAGGCCTCCAGCATCTTTAACAGTTTTATATGCAGCAGGCAAATATCCTGGAGCCAGTTCTACAATTCCACCCACTCCCTATCAAGTAATTCTAAAAGATGTTACTTAAGATAGTAATTCTGAAGGAAAAATTAAAAGTCAGAGTTGATTCTGAAAAACCTGTATAGCTTCAGAAATGAATCCTGCAACCTGACCACTAGTTCCAAATTGAATGATATCTTGTACATCTTTTGCATACTTCTCTCCATCTGAGCCAAAAACACCTCTATATGGATCCGGATTCATCGCATGATGCACCCCACTCTGTTGTTTTCCATTGAAGAGATGTTCAGAAATATGTAGCAAGAATAATATGCAACAAACAAGATAAGAACACAGGCAATCAGGTAATGTGCCTACGTGCTCTACTCTAAAGCGACGTAATTTTCTAAGGCCTTGCTTTAAGGAATTAGGTCTAAGTCCCAACCCAAACTTGCTCATGCCTAGCAACAAGATACGTAGACAAATAAAGATAAGATGTCATCACAGTTTGGGAAAGACTTGCAACAGGATCAAATCTTTCTTGCCCTTAAATGTTGTGATAAGGACTAAACTATAACGTGTCAAGAGAACGAATCAATTTCGCAAGCATCGGATCAAAACAACCCATACGTTTCTGATGATGTTTCTGAAACTGTAGATAGTGAAGCATGAACCTACTCTGAACTGATGTGGAGATACCATATATCGTTAGTCCTGACACCAACATTGATACTGAAGTCCAAAACCATGAAATCAGCAGAAGATTCTTCAGTTCATAGATTGGGCCCCCACTGAAACTCATATCCAAATTTTCCCATTTCATAAAATAGGTTTTTAAGTAAGCATTTATCATTATTTCAGATAATTTTTGTCCTAAAGTTAGATTATTTTTAAAATTACATCAAATATTATAGCCTGATACTATAAATAACCAATGAAAAGTTGAATGGAAACTTATTGTTCTTGTACCTGTATAACGTTAAATTTCCAATTAGATTGTGCAGTGGCACTCATTGTTGCTGCAGCATTCCCATGATAAGCATTCCTCAGTGAAACAATATCCTGACAACCTGTGTACAATCTAGCAATCATCAGAGCCAACTCATTGGCTTCAGTCCCAGAATTTGTGAAGAACACAACCTGCATAACAAACGAACTTAATTACGACAACTGCAGACGATATCGACCTAAAAGGATTACGATACGAATCTAATTTCCATTACGAAGCTATGACATGACATGACAGGAATTCTCGTACCTTAAGATTTCCAGGCATCTTGGAGACCAAAGCCTCGGCGAAGTCGGAGATAACGTTGTTAAGGTAAAGAACAGTGGAGTGCTGTAAGCGCTTCGATTGGTCGACCATCGATTGCACCACTTCAGGATGACAGTGGCCACAGCACACCGTAGCAATCCCTCCGAAAGCGTCTAAGTATCTGCGGCCCTGATCGTCGAACAGATACTGCATCTTC
>JANSVI020000510.1:188018-198083 GCA_025434765.2 Erythroxylum kapplerianum | reverse complement strand
GAAGGGCCGACAGCCTTCCCCTGCATAGTGGGGTGTGACGGCTGCGCAGGAGAGGTGCAAAGACTCCAAAGGTAAGGCCAGAAAGAATAACATCAGGCGAGTGTTGCAAAGCCTTCGTAGGTGCATGAGGTGATACCAGCGAGAAGGAGATACCAGCGGGTTGTGTGGATGAATCAGTGGCAGCAATGGACGAAGGTAGTGTTTTGGTTTTTTCAGTGTGGATTTGTTAGCTTAGATGTGGTCGGATGACAAAACCAAGGGATGAGTTGTGTAGATCTGGTAATTTCGAGGAGATTAATGTGTTTGGTGGAGGAAAAGAGTCACCGAAGAAGGTTCTGGTGACTGTTTTGGTGGTGGCGCTGCCGCCTATGGTGACCTGGGCTGTGGCAGTTGCAGTGGCTAAAAGGCATTAGACAGTAGATGAAGGGTTTTTTGTGGTAGTCGGAGTAGATTTCCTGTTTTTCCGACCCATAGTGTTAGAGAGAATTACAGTGAAATTCTCTCTCTAAACCCTTCTCCCTAAACCCTAAACCCTAAACCCTAAACCCTAAAACTCTAAACCCTAAACCCTAAAACCCTAACATCCTAAACTTTTTTTTGAAGAGAATAACATAATGTATTAATAAAAGGAGGGTTTATACAAGAAAGGAAGAGGGCCTAAAAAAAAGGCACTCAAAAACTATATACAAAGGAAACAAATAAGCCACAGGCGGCTCACAAACAAAAACCAATAAGCCACAGGCAACTCTCAAAACAAAACAAATAAGCCACAGGCAGCTGTCAACACAAAAACAAATCAATTATATGGAAAGTCTTCAGATATGCCGCTAAAGAACAGGTGTCTAAAGACGAGACCCAAGGCCGAGAAGTCGAGAACGGATAAGCTCAGTGATGTCCTCAATGGTGTCCTAGGCGGATCGGTGTCGACGACTGAAGATGCGGTTATTCCACTCAAACAAAAGAAAGTAGACAGTGGCAAAAAGTACTAACCATAATAGTAAGTGTCGATAATCCTTCTGCCGACAAAGGTGGGTGCAAGCCCACTGAAGAAGAGGAACCTAAGAAATCAAAGGCCAAGCAGTGTGGGTCTTCGTCGAGAGGGAACCCCAAACTAAGGTAGAGAATCGGTACTGAAAAAAGAGATGATCATGTGTCTCTATAGAAGACCTGTAAAGCACACAAATCGAAGAACTCAGGACATCAAAAAACTGGAGCCGATCTATAGTCTAAAAATGCTCCTACGATGCCAACTAGAGTATGAAAGAGTGTCGTGAAATATGCTTTGGGAACCACAGTAAATGATGGATTAGATCCATTTGGTTATCGGGTTCGAAGAAGGTTCTAGGCAGAGTGGACAGAAAAAACTTCTGATGAGTGAGCTTTCCAAACCCAACTATCGAAAAGATGAATCTGTGACCGAAAGCGGACTGAGTCTAAAATCTGTTGTAGCTCACTGCTCCCCTCTTGAAAAACCCACTCCCCATCATAAATGATCTTCAAGACCCTAGCATCCTAAGAGAGTATAGTAGAAGAGAGATCATAGAAGGAGAATCGATCACATAAAGGGCCCTGATTTGGTAACCAATAATCCTGCCAAATGGAAGTATCTCTCCCATCACCAATACAAGTTATGATAAGGCCTCTGCACCACTCTCAGCTCAACAGAATCTTCCATCAAACCCAGGAAGAGCTCGATGGGACCAAATATGCCAAAAAGATCTACCCCTCAATAACACTGCATGTACCTACATAGTCCATATAGAAGATCTATCTGTGAATAGTCACCACACATACTTAAGCATGGCAGCCCTATTCCAGTCTCTAACCCTCTTAGCTCTAAGACCACCCTCCTACCTTGGAAAACAAACTAACTCCCATGCCACCTTAGCCCCAGTGTGGGATAGTGAAGTACCCCTCCAAAGAAAAGCTGACAAAATACTCTCAATACTGCGAGCAGGCAGAATAAACTTACTTGACTAGTAGACCTATATAGAGAAAAACACATATCTGATCAGCTGCAACCGACCCGCATAGGTAAGAGATGCTAAGGTCCATAGTCAAATCTGGGAATGAATCCTCTCCACCAAAGGAAGACAATCTGCATGCCTCAGTCATGTAGAGATAAGAGGGACACCCAAATAACGGATTGGGAGGGAACCAATTTGAATCCCAAGTACGCTCTATAAAAAGGAAACCTCGCCTCGAGGAATCCTGAGAAGAAGACTCGACTCTTATCTGAGTTCATGGCCAACCCTGAGACCCTCCTAAAATTTGTCAGAGCCTGTCGAATGATCTCAAGAGAAGCTGAATCTGCCTGATTGAAAATCATCAAATCATCCATAAAATAGGGATGAGTGAGAGAAATCTACATACAGCGCCATTGATAGCAATAACCCGGAGTTGTTGTCGCCTCTCTCAATATTCCATCTAACCCCTCCATCGTTGCTACAAACAAATAAGGAGAAAAGGGATCCCCTGCCTCACCCCTCATATGGTAGGAAAATAACCATAAAGGGAGCCATTAAGTGCTATCGAGAAATGTGTAGATCTGAGACATATCTCAATCCATCTGGTCATGTGGTTGGGAACTCCAATGGTCCTTAATCCTAGTAATATAAACTCCCAGCTGACAGTATCAAAAGCCTTACGAATATCAACCTTAAGAGCACACCGTGGTGGTGAAACATCTACATCTACCTGAGCGATCGCCCATTGGGTATATGCCTTCCTAACTCTGTTGGAAATGTGATTGTAATCCCGGAAGTGGAAGGACTTTAGCTCTTGCTTGAGTAGACCTAACCAGTAAGTCAAGCAAAACATCAGGTCCCCTCGCACTGGTGTAGCCCAAACCCTCCTAACAAGTTCTAAAAATTGAGATGATCTACCCAACATTTTAGAAACTTGAAAGGAGTGGGAGCCCGATATCGTAGGGTGCCAAACTAAACCACTATAGAGTTGTGGTCAAATATGTCACGTGGCAGGACCTCTATAAAGGTACTAGGCTAGGATGTGAACCATGAGGAGTTTCCAAAACTCTAATCCAAATGCCTAAGAATAGAATCTAGTCCCTCGCTGCAATTATGCCAAGTATATCGTAGTCCTCGGTAAGGAGGTCGTAACAACTCAACATCATGTAAACACTCCCCAAACTCATCCATATGGCTATACCACCTAATATCTCCGTCGACTCTATCTGAATGACTCAGAATAGCATTAAAATCACCCAACACTAACCAAGGCATAGAAATAAATCACTCAGCCTGACCTCAAAGAAAGTCCCAAAGCTCTCGCCTAGTACATGGGTTAGTGGAGCCAAAAACTACTGTCAGGCCAAAAATAGAACCCCCTCTCCATGGAGTCACCTCACAACTAATGCCCTGAAGAGTAGACACCGAACTCTGTAACTCAAATAAATCAGGATCCCAACATAACACAATGCGACATGCTAACTGATTCATCACATTACTCAGATAATCTCATCTACAACAAGTAGCAGAAACTACACCTTCCAAGGAGGGAGAAACTACCTTGGTCTCTAAGAGACCAACTAACCTAAGATCATGATGCTAAACCTAATCTCTAACCACTCGTTGAGTGTTGGGACCATTAAGGCCCCTAATATTCTAACTTCCTATCATAGGAAATGGAATATAATAATAATACTGCAAAAATCAACTAAAGTGGTGGGTCCCCTCACTCACTCTATCACCTGTCAACCCCTAAATAGGAATTGGCGAGTCACCAAGTGAAAATTCTCCTAAGATGCCACTGAATCTAGATCCATAACTACTAGTAGGTATAGAGGCCTTTGAACTGAGGAGATGCTAGGGGTGGTCCTCATCTCTATAGAAAAAGGTGCACTAGGTGTCCGAGTCAGACTGGCCCTCATTGTAGTAGGAATGATAGGTCGTGGCTTTGAGCGACTAGATGAACGACATGGAATGCATCACTCCACAGTAGGAACAACATATGCATCGGAGAACACCAAAGCAGTAGAAGTAGAAACATGAATTGCTTCCCTAATCAAAGGAGAAGCTATAGGAGGACTCTGCACTGGGTCTAAATCCCGAGGGTGTTGGTCTAATGCCACCTCACCAGTAGAAACCTGAGGCGCTGCATTAGTCAGGTCAGTGGGAGCAGCAACCTGTTGCACTATAGTGGAAGTGGGGTAAAGGAATGACCAAAAACACTGCACTGGGAACACCACTTGGGTGTCCACTCATACTCCACTTGGACTCAGATTAAATCCTTGCTTAGACTACTGGAGATCTCAATCTCAAAAATAGGCTCAACCATGGCCGAGAGCTCGATACAAAGTCTGGCAAATGAAAGTTTGGTCCTATCGGAAGTATACCGATCATAACTCAGGGGTCTCCCAATCTTGCTGGCCACAAGCCCAAGTCATTTCTCATTCCAAAATGAAAACGACAGGTCATGTAAGCGTACCCAAACGAGCACTCTAGAAACTTATGTTTTGTCAAAGACAAAGTGGGGATGCCACTGTTGTAAAACCAGGAATTGCCCCCCAAAAATCTATGGGCCCTGATTGAGGATCGACTGTGAAGCCTCCTCCAAATGGAAAACCTCCTCCGAATAGAAATAACATCCTAGAGACCAAGCGTCTTCCAAGCCCGGATAGCCATGGATTTGTGATTCAGACTTTCTAAACCCAGGAAAAATTGGATGGTTTTTTATCGATTTCTTAAAATTCTTCCTAGATTTCCCTAATTCCTCATTAACATGCACTACAGGGGCATTATTGGAATTGACTAAAGTGGCAAAATGGTACCTAAAATCCTAAATCCTAAACCCTAAACCCTAAACCTTAAATTTTTTTTGAAGAGAATAACAAATAGATTAATAAAAAAGGAAGGTTCAATGCAAGAAGGAAAGAGGCCCAAAAAAGGCGCTCAAAAAGCTATATACAAAGAAAAAAAATAAGCCACAGGCGGCTCTCAAAACAAATAAAAACTAGACTATGTGGAAAGTCTCCAGATATGCCGCTGAAGATCAAGTATCTAAAGACGTGAGGCTAAGAAGTCGAGAACGGATGAGCTTAATGATATCCTCAATAATGTCGTGGGGTAGTCAATGTCGCCTACTATAGATGCGGTTATTCCTCTCATACTAAAGTAAGTAAACAGTGGCAAAAAGAACTAATTGTGATAGCATGTGTCAGAAATCCTTTCGCCGATGAAGATGGGTGCAAGCCCACTGAAGAAGGTGAACCTAAGAAGTTGAAGGCTAGGCAATGTGAGTCATTAATGAGAGTGAACCCCAAACTAGGGCAGAGAACCTACACTGAAATAATAAATGATCATGTGTCTTTGTGGAAGAGTCGCATTGCACACATGTCGAACAAGTCAGGACATTGAAGAACTGGAGTCTGTCCATAGTCCAAAGATGCCGTTATGATGCTAAGCAGAGGATAAATGAGTGTCATGGAATATGCTCTGGAAACCACAGTAATGATAGATCAGATCCAGTAGTTGTCGTGCTTAGAGAAGGTTCCATGCAGAGTCAACAAAAAAGACGATTGATGAGTGACCTTTCTAAACCTAACTATCATAATGATGAACCTTTGATCCAAGATGGATGGAATCCCATCTGCTGCAACTCACTACTCCCCTCTAGAAAAGCCCACTCTCCAGACTGAATAATCTCTGTGACCTTAGCATCCCAATAGAGCCCAATAGAAGAGAGATCTCAAAATGAAAATCGATCACATAAAGGTCCTTGATCTGGTAACCAATAATCCTACCATATGGAAGTATCTCTCCCATCACCAATACAAACAACTATAGGACCTCTGCACCACTCTCAGCTTAGTAGAATCTTCCGCCAAACCTAGGAAGAGCTCGATGGGGACCCGAATATGTCAAAAAGATCTACCCCTCAACAAAATTGTATGTACCCATATGGTCCATGTAGAAGATCTATAGTCTCCAAACCAATTTAAGCGTGGTAGACCTATTCCAATCTCTGACCATTTTAACTTCGAGACCACCCTCATGCCTTGGAAGATAGACCGACTTCAATGCCACCTTAGCCTCATGTGAGACAGTGAAGTACCCCTCTAGAGAAAAGCTGACAAAATACTCTCAATATAGCAAGTAATGCTAGCAGGTAGAATAAGCATACCTGACCAGTAGACTTGTATGGAAAAAAGCACAGATCTAATCAGCTGCAACCAACCCGCGTAGGTAAGAGATGCTGAGATTCGCAGTCGAATCTGAGAAAGTATCCTCTCCACCAAAGGAAGACAAACTGCATGTCTCAGCGTGTAATGATAAGAGGGACGTCCAAATAACAGATCAGGAGAGAACCAATATAAATCCCAAGTACGCTCTGTATAAAGGAAACCTTTGCCTCAGGGATCCCTAAGAAGAATACTCAGCTCTTATCTGAGTTCATGGCTAATCTTGAGACCCTCTCAAAATCTGTTAGAGACTGTTGAATGATCTCAAGAGAAGCTAAATTTTTTTGACTAAAAATCATCAAATCATTTACAAAACAGAGATGAGTGAGGGAAATCTGCTTACATCACCAATGATAGCAATAACTCATAGATGTTGTCGCCTCTCTCAATATCCCATCTATCCCCTTTATTGTCAGTACAAACATATAAGGAGAGAGGGGATTTCCCTGTCTCACCCCTCGTGTGGCAGGAAAATAACAATGAAGGGAGTCATTAAGAGCTACAAAAATGTGCAGATCTGAGACATACCTAAATTCATCTGATCATGCAGTTGGGAACTCCAATGGTCCTCAATCCCAGTAATATAAACTCACAATTGACAGTATCGAAAGCTTTACAAATATCAACCTTAAAAGCACACAGTGGTAGTGAGCAATCAAGATGATAATTGTGCATCAACTCCTAGGTAAGAAAAATAGCATCTGCAATCTGCCTCCCTGGGACAAAAGCTAGCTGAACTCTCCAAGTCACCTCTAGTAGAAAAACTTTAAACCAATTTGCAATGACCTTTGAGATAGACTTATAAAGGACATTACAACAAAAGATCGGCCTAAAGTTGCTCAATGTCTGTGGGCTCTCCACCTTAGGAACCAAGATAATCCTAGTAGAATTCACCAACGAGGCCTAGCCGAGGTAGAAAAGAAATGCCTCACTACTGCTTTGAAGTTTGCTCCAATAATATCCCAAAACCTCTTAAAGGATAAAAGAGGTGTATCCATCAGGTCTTGGAGCTTTATCCTCTGAAATGGAGAATAAAGCAATACATATCTCCTCACCTGAAACTGGGCTCTCCAATGACTGAACCATATCCTCTGGGATATGTCAAGCGAAAAATCTAGCATCTTCAACTGAAAATAATCCACTATCATCTGCCCCTGTGCTCCCTGATCTGTGATAAAAGTGTCAATCTCATCATGCAAGCTATGTACTCGACCTCTTAACTATTGGTGAATCAAGGATCTATGGGAAAATCTAGTGTTCTGGTCCCCCAGAGTAAGCCACTGAACCCTAGATCTCTATCGATAAAAAGACTCCTCATCCTGTGTCAATCAATAGTCTTGCCTAGTTAGATCACGCTCTATAATACCTAGACCTGGCGACTGTGGGGAAGCATCTAAAGTTGCTTGAGCTATAGCCCACTGGGTCCATGCCTCCCTAACTCTCCTAGAAATGCGACTGTAATCTTGAAAGTGAAAAGACTTTAGCTTCTGCTTGAGCAGACCAAACTGGTGAGTCAAGCAAAAAATCGAGTCCCCTCGCATAGATGTAGTCCAAACCCTCCTAACAAGCTCTAAAAAGTTGGGATGATTAGCCCAACATTTCAGAAACTTGAAAGGAGTTGAAAGTCGATGTTGCGGGGCTCTAAACTGAACCACTATAGAACAATGATCAAATATGCCTCTCAATAGGACCTCTGTAAAGGTACTAGGCCAAGATGTGAACTATGCGGGGTTGCCAAAACTTCAATCTAAATGACTGAGAGTAGAACCTAGTCCCTCCCTGCCATTATGCCAAGTATACTGCAAAACCCTGTAAGGAAGTCGTAACAACTCAGCATTATGTAAACCTGCCCAAACTCATCCATATGGCTATACCATTCGGTATCTCCACCGAATCTGTCTGAATGACTTAGAATGGCATTAAAATTGCCCAACACTAACCAAGGCATAGAAGTAAATCGCTCAGCCTATCCTCGAAGAAAGCCCTGAAGCTCTCGCCTAGTACCCGGATCAGTGGAGCCATAAACTACTGTCAGGATAAAAATAGTACCCTCTCTCTGTCGAATCACCTTATAACTAATTCCCTGAAGGATAAACACCAAACTTCGTATCTTAAACATACTTGGATCCCAACATAATAGAATGCGATATGCTATCTGATCCGTCACATTACTCAGATAAGCCCATCCTTGATAAGTAGCAGAAACTACGCCCTCCAACTTGGGAGAAACTACCTTTGTCTCCAAAAGACCAACTAACCCAAGATCATGACACCAAACCTAATCTCAAACTGCTCGCTAAGTGTTGGGACCATTAAGGCCCCTAATATTCCAACTTCCTATCATAGGAAATGGAATATATAAAGTAAACTGCGAGGATCAACAAGAGGGGTTGCCCCCCTCTCTCACTCTATCCCCTGTCAACCGTAGAAATAGAGTAGGTCCTAATGAGTCATCAAGTGAAAAATCTCCAAAAGTAACATCAAATCTAGTTCTAAGAATACTACTAGGGATAGAGGCCTCTTAACTTAGAAGATAAGGCATCTGACTAAGGATGGTCCTCATTTCTGTAATAAAAGGTGGACTATGTGTCTAAGTCAGACTAGCCCTCATTTCAATAGAAACAATAGGCCCTGGCTCTGAGGGACTAGGAAAACAGCATGGAGTGCACCACTCCACAGTAGGAATATCATGAGCATCTGAGGACCCCAAATCAGCAAAGGGAGAAACCTAGATTGCTTCCCTAACTAAAGGGGAGGCTACAGGAGGACTTTGTACTAGGTCTATATGGCTGAGCTAATGCCACCTCACTAGTGGGAGCAATAACCTGATGCTCTTCGGTAGTCAAAAGGGCACAAGAATGACCAAAAACATCATACTTCGAACACCGCTTAGGTGTCCACTCATACTCCACTCGAACACGGATCAACTCATCACTCATACCATTACTAATCTCGATCTCATAAACTGACTCAACTGTAGCAGATAACTCAATGCAAAATTTGACAAATGAGAGTTGGGTCCTATCGAAAGTATATCGATCACAGTTAAGGGGTCTCCCAATCCTACTAGCCAATAGACCTAGACATTGCTCATTCTACAAAGTGGTAGATCATGTAACCTCACCCATATCGGCACTCTAGACACCCAAAATTTGTCAAAAACAAAATGAGGGTGCCACTGTTGTAAAACCATAACTTTTCCATCAAAAATCCATGGGCCCTACTTAGGGATCAACTGTAAAGCCTCCTCCGATCGGAAATCAAATAGAAAAAACCAGTATATATGGAAATAATGTCCTCAAGTCCTAGAGTCTTACATGCCCTCGTCGCGAGAGATTGCATAGCTAAGAAAGGCATATTATGTCCAAGAAAGAACCTAATTAGGCATCGGGTCCACTGGTGAAGACTACCTGCTATATATTTATCCAGAATTACCACAGGACCAATTGAGGTGTCATAAGGTAATCTTGGAAATCTAAATCTAGTAGTGGAATTAGTAATTCAGATTTTCTCTACCCATGAGAAATCCGAAGGCTTTTTGGCAGGTTTTTCCTACCTAGCCTTACCTAATTCTTTGTTCACATTCATTACAGAGGCTTAGGAATTAACAATAGGAGCAGACTTGGAATTACCTCCTCCAAAGGGCTGTTGGGTTAATGCATTGTTAGAGGGCCCCACCCTTCCCTCCATTGATTCTCCAGCTGTGTCATGGGTGAGAAGAGACGTCGATAATGGGAGCTGCAGATCCATTAACGGTGACTACCAGGTGGTCAGATCTCGACAGCACATGGTGGCTGGAATGGGCGACTGCCTTCCCTTTCCCCCTAGGCAGCAGCGATGGCACAGGAGAATGATGAAGACCCACG
>JANSVI020000510.1:10798-24935 GCA_025434765.2 Erythroxylum kapplerianum | reverse complement strand
TCATGTCTGCTTCACGCCAAGCCCACAAGCTATCATCAGAACTAAGGGAAGGGGGCCGAGAGAAACCCGTCCCAGGATGGTCAGAAGGATTCCAGTACATCACACCACCACCGAAGTACTGATTATAATCTATCCCAGTGACTGGGTGCACTTCATATTCTTCCTCAGATATCCAGTGACTTTCACATTCATCTGCTAGTTCCTGTCCATTTGAAGCTTCGGGAAAATCCAGAGAATCTCCAGAACACCTTCTGTCATCATCGCTGGTTATTGCATTAAACTGAGAGTTGTGAGCATTCGAATTTGTCTGAAAGGCAGATAGCCTCCTGGAGATAAACCTAGAATCATAATTACACGTCAAAGATGGAGCTAATCCACAAACACTCCTGACCATAGGGGGCCAGTCTAAACTCATTGGCAATGGTTGAGATAGCACCCGGTTGCACCCTCCTTCAAGTGAAGAATTTCTTGTCTGATGCACTGAAGATACAAAAGGTTGGCGGATTTGATTATGCCAGTTATGGCCAACATCCAAATGCAATCTATCTGTGGCTGGTGGAAGATGTGAATTAATTGATGGAAAATAAACCGGAGCTAAAGTAGGCCACTCATACGAAAGGCATTCTGATGGTGTAACGGTTCTACTACTATGAAGATTTTCAGTCCCATAGTCCTGAGTATGAACTGATTCCCCTTTTACACCAAGAATTCTGACTGCTTTGTCAGTAGAAATGGGATTTGCTGCAGATTTTTCATTCTGAATTTTGCAATCTTCTTTACAGGAGACAGAATCAGGCTCTGGAAAGGGCAGAAAAGAGATATCACATCATTGTCTACATCATAAATTAATTACTTCATTTCTGTATGTTTTAGTTTGTAAGAAGACGTGGAAAGAATTCATACCTCTATCACAACTATCTTCAGTACGGCCAACAGCATGATCTTTATGACTCTCTTCAACATTAACTTCCCCATTGGAAGGCTCGTCAATAGAACTACTAAGACTCATATGCGACGGATGACTGGCCTTGCAGATGGAACTGCTATTTGATACATTCTTTTTCACCAAGTTAGTAGAGGCCCCATGAGGCTCTACTGCCTGATCCAAAGTGACACTGGATAAGCAGGGAGCTTCTGCAACTGATATTTCACAAGTTCTCACATCAAATATGTTGTTGACATCAGAATTTTTATTTTTACTTCTTGCTTTCCTATTTCTCCTTGCAGCACTCCGTCCTTTTCCAAGAACAGGTCCTTGAGAGTGTTCCTGATGACAGGCTACACGTTACAACCTATTCAAATCATCGATAAGGGAGTTCATCCAAATGAAAATTATGCAACGATTATAACAATCGAAGACATACATCTCCACCCATTTCCAATCCATGAGGTGCTTTAGGCATTCCTTTGCACTCAACTGATTTAATTCTCTCGGCAGAAGCCAGTTCAAATTCAACATCCTAAGACAATGGAACCGTTGATAGAATTAGTGAACTCAAAAATATCAATACATTTAGAAATTACAAAAAAGATACCTTGCAGGGTTTCTCAAAAACAGTCTTATCCACTTCTGTTCCCAGCACAGAATCTATCTTCTTCACACCATGGTTTTTCCCCCTTTTCTTACGACTACCTGCTCCAAGCTTGTCTTTTGGTTTAATGGAAGACTTAGTATTCCCCTCCCCAAGCAGTTCAAGTTTTGTACAATCAAGTGAAACAATCATAACAAGTCCTCGTAGTTTCCTTAGTATACAGTCAGAAATTGTATTGACAGAAACTAACGTAGTAAAATGCACCTTTGACATATCATATTCACAAAGCTGACATGAAGATATCAAATTTACAATATCCTGAATAATTAACAAACTATTATACACATTGGTCATGACAGGTTTCCTAGGAAAACAACCACGCAAAATCGCCGAAGCAAATTCTGCATCAATTGGGAGTTTTTGGGAACAAACATTTGAAGTTTCAGCATATACGTGCCTCATTGGTTGCTCCCCTCCTGCTCTAAGCAGCCACATCTCATCCTCCAAGAAGCCAGTAGCTCCATTCAGAATCTCACGAGTCTGAGCATTTGAAAAGACCATAAGTTAATAACATGATCTTAATTAAACCTATGAAGTTTTATCAAACACCAAAAAAAAATTACCAACGATTTTGCAGATTTACCCAACGCCAGGGTGAAGAAACGTTTCCTAGTTTCAGCATTCAAATTACACCACCAATCAACACAGCCTTTCTTCCTCCAAAACACATTTGCCGACACACCCGCCGCGGTGATTTTGTCTTTCAATTTCACCCCTCTTTTTTTCCCGCCACAGCAATTCATCCACGCCAATCTCAAAGACACTTCCAATCTGTTCACCAAAAAAGCCTCAATGCTGTAATAGCCCTTCGATTTTAACCACTCCAATTCTACCCACTCCGATCCCAATTCGCTCTCTTCTCCTCTTAAAAACGACCCGTTCGTTACCTTATCCATAGCCTCCACGAATCTATCAACATTCTCCACCAACTCTTCATGTACGGTCATCGAATCTAGAAACTTCGTCGAGCAAGAACATTCTTCGATCTTCTCGCCTTCTCTGGACCAAAAAAACCGACTGGACGTGAAAATCAACCGCTCCGAGTCGTTGAACTCGGCGGTTCGCGACAAGAGGCCTGGTGACTTCTTGTAGCAGAGGCTAGGAAGGTCGCGTGAGGGCAGGTCCGGGAGGATTATAAAACGGCCGTAACCGTTCGCGCGAAGTTTGCCGAGCATTTGAATTACGACCTGAACGAACTTGCGATCTACGGTGGTGAGGTGAGCCTGACGTTGATGGACGGTGAGAGATGCGAACCACTTGAGGATCGAGGTGCGAGAGTTGGGGCTGGAATTAGGGTTTGTCGTAGAGAGAGATTGGGAGTGGTAGAGAGAGATGTGCGCAGTGAGTGAGTCGACGAGTTGGCTCTGACTCGTGAGGTTGTTTGTGAGAGCATTCAGAGACGGCAGTTTGCGAGATGGGTCAGACATTTTGTGTTGCTGTTGTCCCTTTTTCTTCCTCAGATTTCAGAGAAAACCAGAAGACAAGCAAAAGACCTTTAACGACCGAAGCAAGAATGACGGAGAAAATCCGCCCACAGAAAAACCTTTTCGGTGCGTCGGGTTTTACCGGGTTGTGTTGAACCCGCTCTAGTGTCCTCAGAATTTAAATTGGATTTGAGCCTTTTTTTTCTTAAATTAAGCTCAAATTTGAACTTTATAACTCAAATTTAATTCTTTCATATACAAAGCAATAATATTTTATATTCTAATAAATAATTACTTTCAAATTTGTAAAATTTATATAATCTAAGTTTTATTTGGAAAAGTATATTACAAGCTAAAGATTTGCTACTTATTGGCACACCATGGATAATTGGAAATGGAAATTCCATCTCCGTATGAAATGATCCTTGGTTATTGGGAGATGTGATTTTTTTGTATTGTCTCCTGTTGTAGAGGGTTTTAAATAATTACAGATGAATAATTTAATGCTAGAAGATGAAAAGCAACAGGATCTACAATTAATACAAGGCCTTTTTTATACTATGGATGTGGAGAAAATAATGTCAGTTCCTTTGCATATGGTAAACCATCAAGATCAATTGATTTGGCATTTTACTAAAGATGACTTCTAGTCAGTTCGGTGGTTATATCTACCAATTCCTCCTAAAACAAAAGAATGTATTTGGAGAGCATGTAGAGGGATTATTATGGTAAGAAAGGGCTTAAAAAGAAGAGGAATGACAATTGAGGAAAACTATCTTTATTGTGATGAGGCTGAAACAATTTCTCATGCATTGCTCAAATGTGATCAAGCTCATGCATGTTGGGCTTTATGCAATTTATATCTTGTTGCTCCAAATTTTAATACCTTTATGCACGATCTCTTAACTGGCCAGATAGATGTGGTGAGTCAGGCTTGTGTCCTTGTGTGACATTTGTGGAATGCTCGAAATTCCTTAACATGGCATAATAAAATATTAGATCCCAGAGCTATTGTTGCCTTTTCAAGCCTATTTCTTAAAAAGTGACAACATGCAGAATCTAAGACTAGAAATTTCGATCCAACAACAAGTGCTGATGGACCTGCTGTCTATTAGTCAGGCCCAAAAAGTTGGAGCTATGAAGTGCAATTGTGATGCTGTATTTCAACATGATCAAGAGACTATGGCCTTGTTTGGCAATCAGCTGATTACATTAGCTGTTAGCTAGTAGTTGATTCTATCAGCTGATTTGACTAGCTAATTGCATTAACTATTTGTCATTTGATGTTTGGTAAAATTAACTGTTTAGTATTAGCTGTTAACATGTAAAATGACTATTGAGGACATAACTTTTAAAAAATTATAAGGGTATGAATATTAAATATCTTAGTTGTTCTTATAAGAATTTAGATTTTAGATATTAAATTCTACAAAAATTAAGCTTATAACTTTAATAAGAACATATAATAATAATAATAATAATAATAATAATAATAATAATAATAATAACACCATAGGATATATCACCTCCATTAAATATGATGCTAACACTTGTTTTTTTATTAAAAAAAATTAAAAAGCTATTTTATTATTATAAAAATGAGTAAAGTTTATATTTTATAATTTATCCTAATTTTTAAAATATTACTATTGTATTGGTTCTAACAATAATTCTATTAATTACTCTATTTTTTAAATATGTGTTTTTCTTTTTCAGCAAAAGAACAACTTATTATACATTTATCCTAGTTTATCTTCTATTTCAGTCTTTTAAATTTTAACCTTTCTATTATTAGAAAAGTCAATTACTTCCTTCCATTGTTTTGGTTGAAATTTTGATTAAAAGATTCATTGGTCCCTTTAATTGTTTTTTAAAGTTCTCATAATACTAAAAAATGTTGTAGAGTTTTTTCAACATTTCATTCGGATGCCAATGCAATGGAGTGAAGACAAACCGAACACGGAAGTTTCCTCCCCTTCATTCCAAGGCAAGAATTAGAAGCTACATCACATGTTAATCTAACTTCGGATTTGGCAAAGTCAAACATCGCACAAGATGAGAAATAATCCATTCTGCCTAGTTAAGTACTGCTTTATTGCTGACAATTAAAAGAGCAAAGTACAAGTCAGGAACCTCATGTACGTTAGAACTACAGACAGATTCCTAGCAATAGTCATAGTAGTGATGCCATTGTATTAGGCATTTCAGACTTTCATAGCAGAATTATGTATTCGCCTTGAATGAACTCCACAAGTTTGAGGAATCTGGACTTTATACAACTTCTTTTATACACAGACCTCCTATAATCTGAATGCAACCATGGCGATGAAGCTAAGGTGAGGATCATTGATAGAGTTTGCTCACAGAAATAGTGCAACATATGAGCCTTACAAGGCATCACTGTTCTAAAATAATTCTTAATAATTTTAAACATCATCACCATTGCAGTCATATATTATGGCACTCTCCACATGAATTTCAAAATCATCTAAATAACCCGTCGAGTGCTTAGGCTAATCATAAATTAGTAGAACAGTATATACAGCAACGCATTTGAATCTTCAAGTAGCTTGTTCCATATAATAGGGGAAATATATTTTTCTTTACTTACAAAATCTTGAAAATAAGCTCTATACAAAAGGGATAATCCCAAGCCAAGAGTATTACTAATAGCCTACATAATTCTTTTTCTGATATTTCACTGTTGTTCAAAATGAAATCTTAATGAAGACCAATATGTGCAAAAATAAAATGTACAGCACAAAAGACGACCTCAGTAGTATGAGCCTCAACTGGTATTCAATTCGACCGGCAGTAGAATAAGGAAGCTTTTCAACAGTATAATCTGAGGAAGCAAATCCCTTATTTGAGTTGCTTCTGCCAAACCGATTCCTAGCAGCATTGTTCTCTATGCTGTTGCTTTCAAGCCTCTTCCATATTCCATTCAGTCTTTCTAGTTCCATCTCTTTCAAATGGATTTCACTGACAAGATCTTCTGCTTGCGCCTAGCAACAGTAAGCCAATTTTTAGAACCATTAAGTCAAGGTATGGATTGGTTAGAAGAGTACAAAAGTACAAACTGTAACTGACCTGTTTTGCTGCTAGTTGCTCAATTAGGCTATGAAGCTGTTTATCCAATATCTTCTCTCTCTGAGCTGCATAACGTACATATCTCAAGTTAAATCCTTCCTCATAAGTCGTACTCCAGAGTATAAATCCTTCTAACATTAGAACCAATTCATTTTTCCTTAACATTCAAGAAGATCCACCCATAGGTGAAGACCAAAGAGTATACCCGAGTTAAGAAATCAGTATGCACTGTTGGAGGCAAACTGAAGTCAATCTCTTTAAAAAGTTTAATAATCCCAATAACCTAGAGAAGTCTCATCTAACAGTCATTTTAGCCCCAAAGAGTGTCTTCTGGTGGAAACATAGGCAATAAGATATAAAGCCATAAACCTTTTGAAGAACCTGGGATCCTTCATGTCTTCTGGTAAAGAGAAGTACTCTCTCAACATTATGAGATTTATAAAGGGAATCATTTTAATGAATCAAACATCATGATTTTTCCCAAATGAATCAATTCACAATTTCAGACCAGTTGAATGCTGTTTAATTCTCCTGTGAACTTAAAGGTACAAAACAAGTAAGCATGTGCTTTGAGGGAAGTGTGTTCATTAAAATAGGGAAGGATATTCAGAAAAAGAGCAGAACTAAAACTTGGTAAGGATCAAACACTTATAGTTGCACTTTACAAGGCTTAAACCGATGGTTTGTCACTGAAACCTTTTGTCGAATACTTAACCTTCCTACAACAGAACAAAGACCTAAAGTGACAATATCCCAGTATCACGAAGAATATCCCTGTATTCAATTTCATCAAATCAAAACTAATCCAAACATCATATAGATATATTCAATAACCCTTTTTAGCAAAATCAAAATCAAAACTGAAACAAAAATTGAAAAAAAAAAACATATCGTGTCCTCGGTCACCGCCAATTCGATTGTAAGTCATGAAGGAGCCGAGAGTGATCCCGACGAGGCCAAAAACGAAAAGAGAAACGGCGAGCGCGATCTCCTTCACAGGTGGGCGATTGTTGATGGCGTAAGATGTTCCCATCATTACGTCCTCGTCGGAAATCGGTAACGCATGGTCCACGTACGTCATTATTTTTCTCTGTGTTTGACCACCGATTTGGTTGTTGTTACTCTGCTTAGGTGCTTTTCTTGAAGATGACGATTAAACATACGCTTCTTCTACCTTTCCATTCTACTCTGGAGTCTTAAGGAGCCTAATCTCTTACTTTAATGCACCCTTAAATTACTGTATGCAAAATCTCGTGAATGATACAAATTATGGGGTATAAATATTCTGATAAGTTGTTGCTGTGCCATCAAAGTACATATACCTTAAACGGGTGCCTAAGAAATTCAAGCTGAGAGATAACCAACTTCTCAGACTACTCTTTTTTAATTCTCAAATTCTCTGCAACTTCAACCCTCTCAACCTTGCTCAAACGGTTGTCTGATCTTAAGATTTAACCTTCTAAATTCTAAACAAAGGACTAATATTTAAGTCCAGTAAAGCATTCATCTCACTAAACTCGCATATAAGAACAGAAAGATCTGCTCCTTACAGCACCATCCAACAAAATTTGTATTAACCTTAACGCTTACAAGGGATACATCTGTACAAAGGTTATATGAAAATACAATATTTTACCTGCCACTATGGCATTATGCTCATACTCACAGTTCAGTCATTTCATTGAAAAAAAGACCACCTAAACTGGTCCTAATGTGAATGATTTCAGATAGCTTGACAGTCTAGTGTGTAGTTAGGAAGGGGCCAAGGGGGTCTTCAAGAGCAATCAAACTTGAAGGACTAGGTTACTATTCTGTGCTTCAACCAACAAATCCAATGGTAACAAATAGCTAACGACACTAATCAGCCCATCTGTAGAACTAAAGAAGCTTATCAATCCAACCTGAATTAAGGCTCTCAGGAATTTTATCTGGTCATTCCTGCACTCAAACTCTTCGCTCGGCGAGCGTGTTTCCTAGGTTTCTTCATTGCTGAAACAGCCAATGGACTAAGGCTGAGTTGTTGAGCTATAACCAGAACATCCTGCTGTGCAACTACTTCTGGGTACAGAACATTTTTCTCGTTGGATTTAGTGTTATTGGAGCAACATAAAGCTAGACTTCTGCCAGTAGGAATTTCACTAATTGTACAAACTTTATGTTTTGCCTTTATGCTTTCAGGGGCAATAGGCGCACATGAATCTAAACTTAACCAAGGGGCAGATGTACCATTCTTTCCTGGGCTTGTCGGACTTAACCTTAGAAGGGGACTGCTCCTGCTGAGAACCGAAGTGTTGTCCTGGTGATTTATTGAACTCCTTACTCCACACTGTTGATCATCCATTGTCATTTTTCCCATTGCAGATCTTGGAAACGCCTATTAATGAGTTCCAATTGGAAGTTAAACATAAAGTACTTCTCTTAGAAACAAGAGGAATTGGAATACCTAGCAGCACAAATTATAAAATCTACTAAAAGTTTTAAACATCAAATTTAAAGAAAATGGAGAGCAAGAATAGTCGTAAAAGTAATAAAAATGAACAGGGGTGCAGGGATATTAGTCATGTTGATAACTCCATGAATTCATACACTGATGCAGGTAATGAATAGCAACCTCAATAGATAAGGTATTGTACTCTAAAAGCATATGCAGAGAGCAGATTGTGGATTGTTCAAGAACATTTGGCTGCCACTACATGAAAGAAAATGTAAAATCGCTTGTGCAGAGTAAAAGCAACAAAGATGAAATATGCAGGTCTCTTGAAATAAAGCAGCTGAATGTTATTAAGTAGACACAACAAAGCAGCTGAATGTTATTAAGTAGACACAACAACTGTACCTTATCTTGTATCTCAGCAGTTGGCTCACTGCCTGAACCCTCTTCACCATCTGAATCAGTCATCTCTTCACACTCAAACTCTACATTTTCTTCAGTTTCTTCATCAGAATCACTCAACTCTTCCTGCTCCATTACAATCTCCTGATTAGATTGGTCACCTGACTCATCCACTTCACATCTATCAACATTATTACTAGGAGAATTCATTCCATCAGCATCTGGAAGGGGGTTAATCTGTGCTCTAAGGTTATTGTTGTTGCAGTCAGGATGTGGACTGTCAGTTGCAGAAGACACCAATGTATTTCCTGATATTGACGCATCTACTGTTGACCTTGGTTGACTAATTTTTCCAGAATTTCTAGTTTCCATAGCTTTGTTGTTGACTGACGC
Source organism: Erythroxylum kapplerianum (assembly GCA_025434765.2). Taxonomy (NCBI): domain Eukaryota; kingdom Viridiplantae; phylum Streptophyta; class Magnoliopsida; order Malpighiales; family Erythroxylaceae; genus Erythroxylum; species Erythroxylum kapplerianum. Next base: position 15,603 of record JANSVI020000510.1, on the reverse strand, counting down.
AGAACCTAGATGGATTTCCAGGTCAAGTTCACTAGATTTCTCAGTATAGGTAGATGGTTTAGTGACATTAGTCTGAACAGAGTCAAACTGGTTTCCATTTTGACCATGATGTAAATTAAAGCTTTGTGTCACAAAGTCGCTATTAGCATCATCGGTTCTTTGCAAAAGGGGATGGAAGTCAATGGCACATGAAGCTGAAGGGAATTCTGTTGAGCTAGGGCCCTTCCTTTGATAATCAACAACACTAGTTACTTGGTGAGAACTTCGAAATAGCGTCAAATTCAGTTGAGGCTGATTCCCAGAAAATAAACTAAATGAACCAGAACTACCATTGTTGCAACTCAATGAGAAATATGGCACACGCCCTTCGGATTCCTGGAATAACAACGGGTGCATATTACAATCAGCTTCATTGCCTTTTTGTTCAATAAAAACTGTATCTTGAACAGCAGATTCTTCTGCGTACGAGATTGTAGCCTCTTCAGGGAATGAACTACCACCAGTATCTGTAACTTGATTATGTTTATTTCTATTAGTTTTAGCTGAACTAGTTGATTCAAAATTTGCAAGATGTGAAAGCTTGGGACTAACTTCCATTCTAGCTTCACCACTGCCACTGCCACTTTTTCTTGCAGACATCTGGATGGACACCTCAGACTGGTTGGTTTTCAGGACTGACTGTGGAATCACACGAACAGATGGTGGGAGATTAACAGGGGGTAGCTCTGGTGCTAGTTTCACTAAGCATGCACCATCACGTCTCCGAGTCCGGTAAGGCCACATATAGATTTTGGACTTCGAAGCATTTAATCTTGCAGCAGAATTTTGATGGTTTTGTGTGCTATTGCAAGGAAAATGTCTAACATGGCTAACGTCAGATGTAGCAGGAGGATAGTGACAGTAGTGGGATGCATATGGGAAACCATGAATAGTATCTTTTAGGGATTGAGCTCCTCCAGGCCCAAAAACCTTTGGTTGTTCCTTGATATGTGAACCCTTAGTTGGCAACGTATTACTGGGAAGGCCTTTTGTCGTAATGTCTAGGCAGGGACGTTCAGTGAAAAGAAGACTTGTGGCACCTGGTCTCCAATCTGCCAAAAATCCTTGATGAACATAAGGTTCATTAGCATTGCCCATACAGTCATCCTCACTATGATTTCCTTCCATTTTACTTTCAACCTGATTTTCCTGCAGCCAATTAAGGCGTTGAACAATAAACCTTGAGTCACTCATAGAGGTCAAAATGAAAAATTTATAACCTTAAGATGCAAGCCTAGTTAATCTCTTTTAAATTGATGAAATGTTTTGCTATACATTTAAAACAAATTAAATTACATAATTCATTTCCAATATGGTTAACTGATGAATTTTCACTTATACACATCCATGATATGATTTATTAAAATGCCCTACCCAGTGTCATTCAACAATGCAAACATATTGGATCAAAACAATGACCACATAGCATGAACTATTGTCAAGCTCAAAAAGTCAGAGGCCAACTAGATCATAGTCAAAACCCATATGCCACAGACAAGTGATTATAATGGTCGATAGATGTCCAATAATCCAAAATTAATTAAAGAATTGCATCGTAAAATGATCCTTAACTTTGATTATAGGTAATTAAATTCCCAGAAGACTAACAAACCTCTTTGTCTGACAACTCTTGCCAATTTGCCAAATTTGCAAGTTTGCGCTTTCTTCTGTTTGATTCATATATACGTCGTTTAGCCTTTTTATCTGCATCTACCTTGTATGACCTTTGAGTTCCAAGGGCGATCCTCCATTGGCGTGGTAACAAGGATGGATCCCGATGTGGGACGACAAATTTCCAAACTGACATCCAGTCAAGTTTGAAAAACTCAAGACCCTGGAGTGTTTCGGGTTAGTTAAAAGTATCAAAAAGCTATAGCAAAAGAAGTTGATCAACCATATGCAAAAAGAAAGAGAATATGATGGACGGTTTACCTCCTTGATACGTTCTATTTCTTCCGAAGTTAGGGGGGAGGTTTTCATCCTCCTTACTGCCTGAATGAGGAGCAATACATATTCAAATCATATCAAATTATTTGTTCTCAAGGACATACTCATCAAACAGAAGATATGCAAAATCTGAATCTAAAAGTTCAAATAAATTCTCAATAATTCAATTTCCCTGCCTTTATCATCATTTCGATACACATTACAAAAGGCTTTCATTCAAACACAAAAGATATGCACCTCTCTTGTCCCTTGACTCATTCCTAAAAACTTCCCCACAGTTTAATATTATTTAAAAAAGTTCTCATAATTTGTTAAATAGTCTACACACCCTTTTTGTTAGTTCTTCCTTTAAAACATTTGATGACGAAGCTAACAGGAGTATATGCCATTTAACAAAGTATAAGAACTTCTTTAAAATATTTTTCAGGAATAAGTAAAACCAGAAGGGAGGTGCATGTCTTTATCCCTTAAAGAAAACAAGCAATTAAACCAAGTCTAAGGTCCTACCATGGAGGGATATATTTTGGCATTTTATGGTCTATTGAAAATTAGGGACAATTATAAAAGCACCATATAGTTTCCATGTTGATGAGAATTTCTATTTTTCATGTTCATCCCAGTTAAGGGAAGGCCAAAGCAAAATCTTCAGGTCCTTCACAAATATTTACCAAAATGTCAGTTTACCATTTCACTTTGTACACAGATATGGCTGTCTATACAGATAAGCAGTTGAAAAATAATGCAATTCCATATCCAAAACAATATAGGCATTCACTTAACACACTGCTCACTTTTTATTTCCTGCTCTTGAACTGCAACTTTGATATCAGTAAGTTGTCATTTTGTTATATGGTCAAAATAAAAAATAAATAGCATGATTTATACTAAGCCCCTTATGGCGTCATTGCTTTTCAACAACCCATGGTTTCAATTTCATCAAAGAGGCCCATGTGCTTGATAATTGACCAAATGAGATCTTTTTGTTATATCTTATTGTATAAACTTATGAGTAAAATATTGTAATCATCTGAATAATTATCAAATCACGAAGGCTCTTTGATGAAATTGAAACTGTAGGCCATTTCTAAAAACACAATGATACCATAAGAAGATGTAATGTAATTAATCAAAAGCACTAGACCTGCATATATTCAAGATGAACAAGTCATATGATCAAGCTTACCTAGTCAGTCACTTCTAGTTGTTATGTAGGAACATTTTCAACACATTCCCCCTTTTAGTTGGAAATTTATAAACTTTCACCAAGTACTTTTTTACAGGATGGTGTCCAAGAGGAGCTCTAATAGGAGCCACAAGGCATACACAATAGCTTAGGGCTTGTTATAGGGTCTAGATTTTGGTGACTTACTAGTGTCACTACTAACATGGAATTGACGGACTTTTTGGTTGTTGTAATAAGCTTGTATCTGTTGTTAACGTATTCTTTCACTTATATTATCCATATATACTACATTACTCAATTTAAATTTTATAAGCAGGATAGGAAATCTAATCCTTGGTGCTGCTGTATAGTAAGTGCTAGTTGGAATCTTATTGGTAGTAGTTTATAACATTGAATGAGAAGGGGGGAAAAAAAAGATGCACATAGAATGAAGAAACATACTTTTGGTAACCAGAAGTTGATTCAAAATTTATCACTACTATATGTGTGCTAGTGTATATACCTTTATTGGGTTTTCAGGTGCCTTTGATGAACAACGATTCTTTTGCCTAACAAAAATCTGCAACAGAAGTGGGATGTGATGCACAAGCATCAAGATGGCTGTGATATTGTTCAACATTTGATTATGAAAACTTCAAAATCTAGCAGAGTGTAACTAGAAATGCCAAGACGCATGTAAAGTCAGTAAAAATTTACCATGTAAATATTTTAGCAATAAAGAGTAAAAGTTCAGCAAAATTAATACACAAAGAGAATAATTTCAAATGACAGCTCAAGTGAACAATCTCAAGAAGAGATCACGTATTTAGATGAATTTGTAAATATAAAAATTGTACATAACTATCGGCTGAGAAAGTAGATTGGAAGATAAGTACGATTTTTTATCATAGACCTTAGTTCATATCAACCCATTCCTTACAATTGCAATTAACTAACTGTGGTTCTTTGAGCACAGTCAAGGAAACAAACTAGAAGCTAATTCTAAGTGTAAAACATTTTAGCATGACAATCGCCATTAGATTGCATAGGTCAATTATAACTGATAACTGCCTCATGGCTTATTTATTCACTACATATTAATGTAGCTCAAAGATTCCTTAACAAGAAAAACATAAGTTGGATAATTTTCTAAACATGGTTCAGTATTCTGGTAAATTCTTTGTTTGTGAAGATCCAATTAAGTTAATTCCTATTGAAAAATAAACTAGAAACATGGGGCTACAAGTTATCTGAAGACACTGAATTTCAATTTAGCCCCTAAGATTTTCAATTTCTAAATTGAAGTTGGGTTTAATGTTCAGTCTTGGATTAATGAGAGCTGAAAGTATTTTGGCCATAACTTTTGCTCTAGTCATCCAAATGAGGTGATTCTTAATTTAGATTAAAGTAGAGAAATAGGGATACAAGTGTTCTGAAGAAATTGAGTTTCAATTTAGTCCCTAAGAATATCAATTTTCGAATGGAAGTAAATCACAGGAAAATGTTTTAGTATAAGAATAGTCCGAAATGTTTGGAGTATAACTTTTTGAGTAGTGAACCAAATTAAATAATTTTGGTATCGTTATGAAATTGAGACAATGAGGAACATTTCTCTAGAAGGAAGTTTTAGCAAATTCCTTCAATTTGATGATTTGAA
>JANSVI020000507.1:84034-95785 GCA_025434765.2 Erythroxylum kapplerianum | reverse complement strand
CTCTCCCCTGAACACTTGCCACCTCCTGTGCATGGTCATTATCTGAAATGGAAGAACAAAAGACTACGGTTTAGTATTCCTGGTGTTTTCTGAAAGTCAAATGATGATCTAATCCTGATCTTAACAAACCTTATGCCTGAGAGTGACGAGGATGTTACCGTCGGCGTCTTTTAAGTGCCGGAGACCATGCAAGCTTTTAGGCTTAACTTCGACACTGAAAATTGTACCGTTAACGTCAGTGACACTGCCATCGTTTGCAATCACGAGTTCAAAAGTGTCTTGTGTCAGGAACTGTGGTCCAATCACCCATCGATGGGTCGGAGTCCTTGCAGGAACAGGGTTGGTTGCTTGGCCGGCCATGTTCAAACGAGAAAATAAAAAAACAGTGAAACTAACAAACAGATTCAGAGAGCAGGATTGGTTTTGTATTGGCAAGTGAGCGAGAGTTTGGCTTGGTAATATATGGAGGACAGGGGAGCCAAGGTGTTGACACGTTCGCCTGATGTTTGAAACGAAAGCGAGTGTAGATTTTCTATCCAATATTACACTATTTTATTATGTTCAATAAATCTCAATTATTTATTTAAATAAATCTCGCGTAAATTACGTGTGAGTTCCGCGTAGATCCTACAAAATAAATGACTGAAATTTTATATGACAAAATAAGATAAAATAATACTAGACAGAAGATCTTGTCTTAACGAAAGCGTGTTCCAACTTTTTCCAAGTGCAATGACCGCGGCATTGACTCAGAAGAAAACAAGCCATGTGCGCTTAATTTGCGGCCATATAATAACTCATTTATTGTCATATTCGTGTATTGTCATATTCGTGCGCAAGTTTATCATAAATAGTATCTTACGTTAGAGATAAGATTGCTTATTATCATGCCTTTGAAAGTTTTATTTAATTACAAAATTTTAGATTAAGTATGATGATAATAATAACCTAGCGATAATAAAAATGTCCAAATCTAACTTGATTTGACCTAATTTAAAATTAAATCAAACAAAATTTATATCAATTTTAAGTTTGATTTAATAATTTTTTAAGACTCGATCTTAGGTATTTTAAATTTGAACAAATTCAGATCTAATAATTTAATTTGAAACTTAATCAAAGTATAACCTAACCTCAAACGTACTAACTCGAATATAATTTAATTTTAAATTTAACTCAATTCAAGCCGAGACGAATGGTAATTATTAAGGACTACAACATATCACATCTAATTCCATCTTTTTTCTTATCCTAAAAGTCTTTATAATTATGTTATTTTTATTAATTAATTCTTTAATTATTTAACAAAAACGACATCACTTTATTCAAACAAACAACCGTTTTAAATTCGTTTCTTTCGTCCTCTTGAAACATTATTCTATGAATAGACTTTTGTCCATGACAAAAGTGGGATTAAGGTATTTGAATGGATCTAAGTATTCTCTTTACTAAACTGACTTGTTCTTTGTCCACTCTATAGAACTAAATGGCTAAGAACTACACAAACCAGAGAATCTAGGAGCAGATTTTGAGGTTCACAGGACAATTCAAGAATTTGTGTTAATCTCTCTTGTAGTTTAAAAAATCTTTAATTTCTAAATTTTTTTAAAAAGTTTCTTTTAGTTTTTAGCTTTTATAAAACTCTTTTTTTTAAATTTTAAATAAAAAATAATAACCAAATAGACATGTTATAAACATTATATAAACTAATCAAATATCATTAGTATCAAAACGCAATTCAACTCTTAACCCTGATTTGATACAATTAAATTCGACTCAAATTAATAATTTAAGATAATTAAAAAACGAGTTTTTATAAAAGCTAAAAACTAAAAAAACTTTTTTAAAAATTTTAAAAATTAAAGATTGTTTAAACTACGAGAAAGATTAACACAACTTCTTGAATTGTCCAATAAACCTCAAAATCTGCTCTTAGATCTTCTGGTTATCTTAAATTATTAATTTGAGTCGAATTTAATTAATTTGGTTTGAGTTTAAGAGTTAGGTTAAATAATTATGTAAGCAACATTTGATTGGCATAAGTGTCATGTTCACGCGAGATGTATTTCATAGTTACTTTTTAACTGAAGTCTAAAAAAAGAGATTTTTTTCTAAAAATTTAAAAACTAAAATGATTTTATCGGAAATTTTAAAATTAAAGTGGTTTTCAAAAAGTTTTTGGGGATTTATATGTTTTTTATCTTTATATAATTTAGTTGAAGTTGGAAACCATACAAAAATTGATAAAATCATATAAAGGGAAGCCTGAAATAGTATGGTCTTAAATGGATAGGTGAAGTCTTGTTTGACAAACAGCATATTACATTAGCTATTAGCTGATTCTATCAGCAGTTAGCTGATAGTTGATTTTATCAGCTGATTTGACCAACAGATAATATCAGCTGTTTATTAAAGATATTGGTAAAATTAGCTATTTAGTATTAGCTGTTAATGTGTAAAATGATTTACGAGGTCATGATTTAAAAAAATTATAAGGATATAAATATTATATTTCTTAGTATTTCGTTAAATATTCTTATAATAATTTTTATTTAAATATTTAATTTTACAAGAATTATGTTTATAACTTTAATAAAAACATAATAATAATAATAATAATAATCATCATCATCATCATCATCATCCAACATTAAAATCTCTTTTAATATGAATGATGTAGCGATCTATGTCATATTAGAATTTTTCATATAATATGTATGAATTTTATCATTTAATAAATTAAAAATATCTATAATTATAGTATGACACAAATACCATACATAGTAGTTATATACTAAAAATATTAATTTAATGTGAATCTTTATGTTCAAAAACTTGATATTATGAAAATTTTAACTGTAAACTAATATTATAAAATGAAATAAATATTAAACAGTTTAATTAACTCCTTTATTATATTCTTCCAAACTTCACAACATAATTGTACCATAAAAAAGTCAACTTTGAAAACACATAGAGCAAAAGTAAAGAGTAAAGTGGAGGGCAATACTATCATTAGACAAATAACTAACTTCAAAAGCTCCTATTATGGAGCTTTTAGAACTCAGCTTATTGGGGTTAAATAAGCTAACTAATAAATTATTCACCAAATACATCAATAGCTTTTTAAAATAGTCAAAAAGCTAATTTTTAATCAATAAGTTAAAAAATAGCTAATAAATTGTTTGCCAAACATCTTCATAGGCTTGATTTAAGAAATTTTATAAAAATTATATTTTTATAAAAATTTTAATTTCTTAAAAAACTCATTTTCTTCTACTTCAACTCTTAAATTCGACTCGAACAAATTAAAATTAAATTAATAATTTAAAATAATTATTATAAATTATTAATTTAAGCTAAGTTTATTTAGTTCAGTTTGAGTTTAAGCCTTTGTTTAGTTGGACGTGAAGTTTTTAATGAAATGAAATATAATATAATGATTTATAATGGAGTAGAATATAAATGGATGTAATATTAGAAAATTGTTGTTTAGAAGGGATGAAATGGTTCATAATATAATATAATGAAATGTTGTTTGGAAGAAGGGTTCTAAAATATCACTGTAGAATATTCAAGAACACGCATATGTCTGAAAAATATTGCTTTGTCCATATATATTGTGTGCGTGTTCTTGAATATTCTATATATATTCAACACTATGAATGCCATCAAATTTATAGAGCCAATGGATAATTATTTCCAGGTTCCAATACAGAAAATATGTAAGAAACGAGAAAAATAAAAAGGCAGCAAAACACAACATTTAGAGGAATATATTATGCCTGTGGGTCACCTTCACAACGTTTAATCTGGAGGGAATTTCATTTTGTATGCAACAAATCCTATAGGCTTAACTATCTTGAATGGGCCAAGAAACTCCATTCCCAACTTCTGATTCTTCTGGAGTCTCAATGACAATTGTCGATAAGGCTGTAATTTTTGACAAATTCAAAGTCCCCAACCTCGAAGCTAACTTCCCTTCTTTTATAGTTAGCAAACTTCACCACTCAAACCTGAGCCTTCTTTAAATTAACTTTAAGAGTAGCAAGTAGACGATCTCTAGTAGCCAAGTGTTGCTGGACTTCAAATGGCGTGTCATCTTGATATGAAGATGGAACAATAGACGGAGGTTCTCTACCATAAACTATCTTGAAGGGAGTCATTCCAATAGCGGTTTGAAAAGAAGTGTTGTACCAAAATTTAGCCCAAGGTAAATAATCGACCCATAATCGAGGATTTTCATCACAAAGCATTTCAAATACATTTCCAAGCACTTATTTAAAGTTTCGATTGACCATCCAATTATAGATGATAAGATGAACTCAGATTAAGAGTTGTTCCCTAGAGTTTCAATAAAGACTTCCAGAATAGACTAATAAAGACCTTGTCTTTATCAAACACAAAAGAGTAAGGAACACCATGCAACTTAATAACATGCTGAACAAATGATTCAGCCACTTGTGAGGAAGTATAGCTTGCCTTTAAAGGGGCAAAACGACCAAATTTAGATAAACAGTCAACTACCATAACAACAGTGTAACCTTTGGAATTTGGCAAACCAATTATAAAATCCATAGCAACATCTTCCCATACCTGGTTCGGAATCAAAAGTGGGCTAAGAAGTCCAGTTGGATGTAACTGAGAAGATTTAGCTCATTGATAAAGCTGTTGGAAAATCCCTTAGGCTTGCAGATTCCTACGAAATAATTGATCAAAGATTAAGTCTTAGATAAATTTGATTATGATATTTAGAGTTTGATTTTAGAAATCAGTTTAGAGATTTTATTGTGATAGCTATCAAATAAATTAGATTTTATTCTATGCTGATTTAGATTAGATGTTATCTTAGTTTTGAATTTGAGTTAGAGAAAAGCTGTATAAATTGACAAGTTTCTATTCAATAAAAATATGAGAGTTCTACAACAAAACCTTTTCTTCTCTTCTCTTTTATTTACTTATCATGCTTCAGCTCTATAAAACACAACAAAAGCTTGACAAAATTTTGAATATTAGCCCGCATTTGTTTCCAATAAAAATATGTAGCAATTTTAGCATGAGTACGAATTACTCCCGCATGCCCACCGAGTGAAGAACTGTGAAACTCTAATAAGATGCTCTGAATAACGTCTTAAGACTGATCCGGGATCACTAAACGATCCTTTCACCAAAGCAGCCTTTGTTTAAACTGATAATGAGGATAAGTGGCTGGGTTCAGCTGATAATGTTGGAGTAATTGCTATAGCTGTGGATCTTGAGCATCTTGGCCTTAATCTCATCAAGAATAGTAGCATGAGGTATAAAGATAGCCATTTGGAAGTTATAGGAGAGAGTGTCCACCGCTTGATTTGTATTTTAGTCTTGTATTCAACAGTATAAGAGTACCACAGCAACTTAGGTAACCATGCTTCGCTCTAGTTTGAATAACTTGTTGGTTAAGGTATTTTCAGCTATGGTGGTGTGTCAGGATGATGAAGTGGTGACCAAATAGATAATGCCGAAATTTAGGCACAACTTCAGAGATAACATAAAGCTTTTTAACTTATACAGACTACTTCTGCATTCGAGATGATAGCTTCTTTGACAAATAAGCTATTGGTCTGTAATCTTGCGACAAAACAGCACCAATTCCCGAACCTAAAGCATCTATTTCTAACACAAAAAGTTTGTCAAAATTGGGCAGTGATAGTACAGGGGCTTCAGTTAATACTTGCTTGAGCTAAGCAAAACCATTTTGTGCTTTTTCATTCCACACAAAACCATCTTTTTGTAGCAATCCAGTCAGAGCCTCAGAGGGCTCGCTATAGATGCATAATTTTTGATAAAGTGGCGATAGTACCTCATTAACCCCAAAATGCTCGCACTTGTGTCAAGGATGATGGGGTAGGCCATTCTTCAACTGCTTGTATTTTTCCTAGATCTACTTCTACCCTTTGGCCAGAAACAATATGGCCTAGATATGTTATTTTGGTTTTCCCAAATATACACGTAGAAAGCTTAGCATACAAACACTGTTGTTGTAAACGAGTTAATACTATTTCCAAGTGATCTAAATGACGCATCCACCTAGAACTATAAACCAAAAAATAGTCGAAGAAAACCAAAACAAATATTTGCAAGAAAGGCTTGAAAACTTAATTCATAAGAGATTGAAAAGTAGCAGGAGCATTGGTTAAACCAAACAGCATGACTAATCATTCATAATGGTCATGATGTATGCGAAATGCTATCTTCGGGCAATCTTCAGGTCTTACTAATGTTTGGTGATAGTCGAATCGAGATCCAGCTTCAAAAAAACTAAAATCCATAGAGCTCATCAAGTAACTCATCAACTGTGGGAACTGGACATTAATCCTTAACGGTAACAACATTCAATGCTCGATAATCCGTGCAGAATTGCCAAGTGTTGTTCTTTTTCTTGACCAATACAACAGGTGTTGAAAACGGACTGGTACTAGGTTGAATGATTCCTTCATGCAACATCTCCTTGAGCATCTCTTCAATTTTAGACTTATGAGAAAATGAGTAACTATAAGGCCTTACCTTAACTGTTGTATCCTCATCCTAAAGAGGAATGACATGGTCGTGTGTGCTGGTAGGGGGTAACCCCTATGGTGCTTCAAATACATAAATATGTTTCTGTAACAACTGCTTCATATCCATGGATATATCATCCGATACTTGAATGAACAAATCAGCTTACTGATAAGTCAAATTATTCATATAAGATTTTGGGATGAATTGGAACTAATTTGACTTATACCTATATGAATTTGGATCTTTATTAGCTTAGTTCTCACACATTTCAATTTTATTGCTAAATAGGTACAAATGGATAGATGTTGGAGCAAGAGGTATAACTTTTACCGTGGAGGTCGGATTAAAATCATTCAAGTACGTTTTTGAAGAGGATTCCGAGTTCTACAACTTTTGTGAAGGTTCCAAGGAAAGATTTTGTCGTCTAAAAGGGTCAATTGCTCGTGGATGACAAGTATATGTCTGTTAAACAGACCTAGAGTCCGTTAAACGGACATTACATGGCCAATTCTACTCCACATACCTGAGAAGGTCCGTTAAACGGACATAATGTCTGCTTAACAGACATTGCCTGCCATTTCTACTCCAGAAACCCGAGAAGATCCAATAAACGGACATTTCGATCGAGTCATTTTTGACCACAAACTGATCGTTTTGGTCTTGATAAGTCACACTATAGGACAGTTTGACATGATTTGGCTTATATATATGGAATGTGAGAAGCGAATTGTTGTATCTTTCCTTGTGTCTACGTCATCTCTTGTAAAAAAAACAAAACAAGAAAATAAGATCAAAACAATTTGAATGTGAATAGCATCCGAATCATGTTGGGGTCGGATCGAAAATTGAATCTAATTCAAGATTAAGTTCAAATTATCATACACGATCCCTTTCAATTGGGATTTTTAAATTTTTTTTATAGACTTCAAAATTTTTAAAATTTTCTTTACCATATCACATCATATTTCTTGAATTTACTTTTTATCTTTTAAATCGGTAATTTATTCAAAATTTAATCAATTCAAAGGCAAGTATGGTTGGATTTATCTTCAAGCTAAAATGTGGCATGTTACTTAGAGTTAAATTGTGGAATCTGTCCATTCACAATCTTACTTCTCTAAAGTTTGGTATCTTTCTTTGAAAATTAAAACATTATTGCCAAAAAAATACTAAGCTCAATTTAGAATAATAAATTAAATTTATTTCATATATGAGCATAGATGACAATTTTCGCTAGTCTAGTTTGAAGTCAACGGGTTTTGTCCGAGTTCATTAGATTTTTTTTTTTATTTTCAAGTTTCAAGTCGAGCCCATATTTGGGTTACAACGCGATCCAATGATCAAATGTATTAAATAAAACGATGTCATTTTAAGCAAGAAGATTTTTTTTAATTTAAAATTAAAAATTGAATTTAACTTAGACTTGATTGAGTTAGGCTGCAATCTCGCATTCGATTAATTTTGAATTGGGCCTAAGCTCGAGCAAGTGATTTAATTATCATTCTCATCCTTAAAGTTTTGGCCTTTAGATAAAACAAGCATTAATTATCATTGTTAATGGTTTACCAAATCCCATCTTATCTTTTCTATATATATATATATATAGATAGAGAGAGAGAGAGTGGACCAACTTTTCTTAAATTAATCTACCTCATTATATGATTATATTACCTGCCCTGATAATGATGATAATGGCATCAAAGATAATGTACAAGTTCATATCACACTACATTATGTTAGAAATCGTGGTTTCAGGATATGTCTTATCTGATACAAACTATCAAGTCCAAAGTTGCATAAAACGTTCACTTAGTTTACTCACAGGCCATTCTTTCTTGAGGCTAATTAACTTATATATCTAACATAATTGGAGTCAAAAAGTGTGAAAGAGCTTGACTTACAGCTGAGGCTGCTGTGCTGGATATAACGGAAAGGTACATATCCTTCAAATTTTTAAGGTCCTAAGTAAATATTCCTTTCTCAAAAGATCGGTGGACCATGACCACTATGCGCTATAACTTCATGGAGGAGCCTTTACGTTTTCTGTTTTCCTTAAAGCGTTATATGGAAGTATGTATGCATGCCATACGCTTTTCTGCTGAAAGCAAACTTCCAGTAATAACCAAAAAGGAAATTGTAGTCATCACGATGACTTAAGGGCCATTCTCTACTCCTAAATTTTCTTTTCAAGCTGCCTTGTAAGTCACTAACATTTTCAAAGGTCTTTGTGCCTTTGTTTATAGAATTTGCTAGAGTTTGATGCTGGAGAGGTAGAATCTGCTAGAGTTAGATGCTGGAGAGGTCACGTTAGTACTCACCAATTGCGCTGCACCATTTCTGTTGGGTCCTTCCCCATTGCAGATGACATAAACAGTGGCTGCCTTTGAGATTAAGCATGGAAATAGTTCCTTCCATTGAATCTTCGAGAAAGAAGAAATTGTAAAGATCATGTTAATGTTGCTATGGGTATCGCTATTATGAGTCGGATTAGTTTCTCACCACGTCCATGAAACTTTGGATAAGACGAGGCAGATCCACAAAAGCAGCTCCAGTATCTCTCGATGCTTCAATAGACCTCTTTGGACTGCTACTGCTTGAATTTTCAACACCGAACTCTTTCATGTACTCGTCATAAACAGTGTAAATTATGCGAGTTGTTGGCTAAGTGTTCTTTTTGACTCTAAAGCATTACATTCCTATCAATGCCCACTTCAACAATCCCCACATGTCACTTTCTCTTCTTTATAAAACATGCATACATGTGTAGATAATTGGAATGTTTTAAAAATGTTTTTTTTAACAAAGTAGGTTTTTGTTGAAATTTCTCACAGGTCAACTCTCAATGGATTCAATAACGGGTTCATGTGTCTCTAGGCTTGGCAATGGATTAAGCCTAGACTAAGCTCGATCCAAGATTCACGACTTGAGTTTGTGCACGATTGAACTTGCGTAGCTAAAAGCTTGAACATACTTGATTAAATATATATATTTAAAAATAATAAACAACAATATTTTACTTAAAAATTTTAAGGTTTAAATAAAGCTAGCAAATCGAACCCATCTTGATGTCTAATTCTTGATCAAACGCCACTTGCTTTCACACTCTGTTATTGCTTATCCAACTTCCAAATTAAGTGGCCTTCCATTCCATACCATTTATGTAAAAGGGACTCACATCCTCCTCCAAAAAGTCGCACTTTGATCAAGTAGTCAACCATTTTTCAGAAATTTTTTCCAAATTTTTTTAAAGTACATAAGATATTGTTATCTATTACTTAAAATTTTGAATTCTTGACTATTAAACTTTTTTTAATAGGTGTCAATGTTTCGAATCCGCACTCAAATTTGACTAGGTTAGGGATATCTTGTTCCTACTCAATTGGACTGGTACTGCTGTCGCCTGCAACCAACTTCAAAAAGAAACCAACTTCTGTTAGTACAAATTAATGTAATAGTGAAAAGTGGGTATTGTTTTTACAAGAAATTTTAAACGGCAAAGATTGAACTATTTCAAAACTAAAATAAAGTAACTAGGGGGGTTTCAATTCACGAAGATGATAAAAATCGAAAAATCAAATAAAATAATTGGATCTGAAAATTTAATAGAAAAACTTTAGTTTCGGGTCATCGATATTATCACACTAAAATAAATCCTTGATATAAAATTAAGTTCATCAATAAATATTCATTGGGGGATGTTTTCTCTTAAGTGTAAATGAATAGAAACATGTATTCTAAGCATGCTTATTAGTCAACAATCTAGATACGATCGTAGGTTCAATTGAATAATAGCTTTAAGAATTAAGAAATCAATGAACAAGATAACACATGTACAACATGCATTTAATCAAGATAAGTATCTTCTTAGAATTTACCATTCTAACATAAAGAAGGCAATCCCAATTGCTACTTGTGATTAATAAATCTGAACGTCATATTTTATTAATTTAGCTATTAAACGAATCAATTCATAATTGTGCACCTAGAAATCAATCAATTCAATTAGAAAAAGTAATTGGAAGACATTCAATATTTATCAACAAAACAAACTTTATTGAAATATCTCACATATAAAAGATGATAACATGGTTTCCCTCATCCAAGAAAAGAAATTTAGCTACGGATAACGGAATTAAAAATCAGAGAAATAAGAAATCATAAAGTCTCCATAACATAAACTTTTTCGTAAAAATGGGTTTGCATGAACAGTAATGTGAGTTCCCTTTTTATGCTTTTTCGATTTCTTCTCTCCTCCTTCTCGTGAACTTCAGCAGATAATCGTTATCCCCACTTAAAGTTGTAGAGCTCCATTGATAAGATAACAATATAGTCTTTAAAGATTATGAAAATCTCAAATTTGAATTTGAAAATAGATCTACATATTATTTTTGTCCTTGCATGTACTCACGCTTAGTCACTGAATTTGCTGTCAATATGGAATTTTTTTTGTTTTTTTTGCATCTTTTTGATTCAATTTCATCTCCAAAGTGTTGAAAATCATCTGAGAACAATTAAGAGACAATTTCATTAATTTTAGATCATAATTTCAACACATTAAGGAGAATTAAATATAAAATAAGCGCAAAATGACAACTTAACATAGACCCAAATTTTTTAAATTAAAAATGTCATTGATTTGTTTATAAGAATAGGGTTAAGTGGGGTCGAACTAGATTTGAGTTGCTTGAATCCAAGACTAGTCTGAGGTTCGTTTTTTAAAAAAAAGACTCCAGACCCAGTTAACCAAGATTGACCCAGTCACTTTAGATTGGGCTGGTTCAACTAGTCGAATCTAGCTCTAATTGTCAATCTCTACTTTTTATCTTTTTCGAATATGTACGATCTCAAGAAAGGACACCTAATAATTATTCTACTAGCAATATTACACAAATGTGCAATAATATAATGCCCACTTAATTTTATTCTACCATTATTTATTGTAACATTTTATATTATTATATAATTTTAATGTAAAAATAAATATCGGGTAATTTTAAAATTTGCAATCAAATTATAGATATTTAAATTTTGAAATGTATATTTTATCAAAAAGGTTTCAATATGTGATATTAAAAATATATAAGTTAGAATATTAGAAATGAATAAGTAAAATTGGTTAGTAAAAATTGGGATGAAAATTTTAAAATTAAGGATATATATATAGTGTAATGTATTTGTTATAAATGGATAAAATATATAAACTAAATTCTCAAA
>JANSVI020000502.1:41304-54228 GCA_025434765.2 Erythroxylum kapplerianum | reverse complement strand
GGGAGATAGGGATAGGCCACCTATTCCCAAGTGTGAGTATTGTGGGAGGTTCCATAAAGGGGAATGCTACCGATTAACAGGAGCATGTTTCAATTGTGGACAGAAAGGACACATGGCCAAAGAGTGTCCAAAGCCGAGAAGAAGTTAGGGATCACAGATGCAAGCTTCTGAAAGAACAGAGACAGTGGGATAGAAGACTGTGACTGAGGTGGGTAGCTCTGAGGTAGCTAAGAGAGTACATCCTCCAAGAAGGTCCAGGGGGCAAGCACCAGCTAGAGTGTTTGCAATGACACGAGAGGATGCAGAGACCGCTCCAGAAGTGCTGACGGGTATGATTAAATTGTTTGATGATGATGTACTTGTTTTGATTGATCCGGGTTCTACCCATTCCTTTGTATCATCAGGTAGGACTGTGCATAGGAAGAATGTGAGCCCATTGGATACTCCTTTGATGGTGAGTACCCCAATCGGCCAGCATATTATTATTAGTCAGGTTTATAAAGATTGTGAGATAGGGATTAGTGGAGGAAAATTGGTGGTGGATTTGATGCCCTTGAAGATGGGGGGATTGGATGTGATCTTAGGTATGGATACATTAGAAAAGTATCATGCCAACTTAGATTGCAACCAGAAGACGATGGAATTTGAGTTAGAGAATGGCAGAAAAGTGGTATTTATGGGAGATAGAAAAGTCAGTCCACCTCGGATTGTTTCGACTATGACAGTTGAGAGAATGATGAGTAAGGGATGTGAAGTATATTTGGCCTATATGTTAGACACGAAGGCAGATAGAGGGAGGTTAGAAGACATTCTTGTAGTTAGGGAATTCCCGGATGTCTTTCCCAAGGAATTGTCAGGACTACCTCCACCTAGGAAAATTGAGTTTCCCATTGAGCTTCTTTCAGGTACTACACCGATTTCAATTCCGCCTTACCGAATGGCTCCAGAGGAATTGAAGGAGTTTAAGGAGCAATTGGAGGATTTGTTGGAGAAGGGTTACATTAGGCCGAGCTCTTCGCCTTGGGGAGCTCCGGTTCTCTTTGTGAAGAAGAAGGATGGGTCATTGCGAATGTGTGTGGATTATAGGAAGCTGAATCATGCCACCATTAAGAATAGATATCCGCTCCCGCGCATAGATGATTTATTTGACCAATTGCAAGGGGCGAGAGTCTTTTCCAAGATAGATTTGAGATCGGGTTACCATCAGTTGAGGATAAAGGAGACCGATGTGTCAAAGACTGCTTTTAGAACACGGTATGGCCACTTTGAGTTCTTGGTTATGCCTTTCGGGTTAACGAATGCTCCTGCAGTCTTTATGGATTTGATGAATAGAGTCTTCAAGTCCTTCTTAGACCAATTTATCATTGTCTTTATTGATGATATATTGGTTTATTCTAAGAGTGATAAGGAGCATGAGGATCATTTGAGGGTTGCCTTGGAGACATTAAGAAAGAACGAGTTGTATGTCAAATTCGATAAATGCGAATTTTGGCTAAGAGAAGTGGTATTTCTTAGGCATGTGATTTCAGAGCGCGGAATGAATATGAATCCATGAAAGATAGAAGCGGTTGTGAAATGGAAAGCACCTAAGAATGTAGCTGAAGTGAGAAGTTTTTTGGGATTAGCCGGGTATTACAGGAGGTTTGTGGATGGCTTTTCTATGACAACTGCTCCACTTTCCAAATTGACAAGGAAGAATCAGAAATTTGAGTGAACTAAGGAGTGCCAGAGCAGTTTTGAGGAATTGAAGAATAGGCTCACTACTGCATCGATTTTGACATTGCCTTCTGGTGATGATTGAATGCCACCTCCCTGAACTGCGCAGCAGCTGTTTCTTCATGCATGCCACGGAACTTGTTCAAGAAGTTGAAGGCTGCTAACATAAGCAAAGACATCCCAACTACACATAGAACGAGAGGTAAGCACATGATACCAAAATGTCTTTAAGGGTAGGACAGAACAGAAGAACGAGGCATACCAATTCCAACAATATAAGTGGCCCATCTCGGTCCATAGGATAATTTAACATTCCAATCATCACTGGCTGAACCCTGGAGAAAGTGTGAAACATGAATTATAAGCTAATTCCTTATAGCAGCATTTGTTGATGATCACAATTGAGTAAGCAGCTTTGTGAAACACGGAAACAGGAACTCCAAAGGTGATAATTTTGCTTATTAGCTGGACTGATTCTACTTTCTGCAAAAGTGGAGTGCCTATATCACAGAAGAAACATGCAACTAGAAGTTTTTAATCTTTAACTATTTTCCCAACCCTATTCCATGGAGTTTCTCTATTCATTCGACATTCATCTTTGAATGAATAGCAGACCAACCTGTTCGGAACTAGAAGACGTCAAGACAGCAACATTTCCAGAGGGGAACAACACGTTCAAACTACAAAGACCATTAGCGAAAGTACACTTGTAATAAGCTTCCGAAGTATTATATACAACAGCTCTTAGTTTGATGTTCATTTCCACCTGCACGATATAAATCTCAATCCTGAGTAAGTAGTGATCATGGTTTTTGAGCAAGAAAGCATTAAAATCTCTTTCATAATTATTAAAACAAAGTCTAAAGTTAGTGTCTGATTTCGCAGGAAGGACTATAAACAGTTTTATATTAAAAGTCTTAGTTCAAAATCAACCATTGCATTAAACCTCAACCATTTCATGAAACCCTCAAAAAGATTTGCCCCTTCTAGTATGATTTACTATACTAAATTCCCTTTGGTTACACTAATCACTTTGCGAGGCATTACTCACATTCATAGTAGTATTACTATTCCAGCAATGTTTGCTAGTTCAAAGCAATCGTCATTCCATCAAACAGCATATTTAAATAGTTAAACTTGAAGTTGCTGACATAACTTTCATTACTTTCAGAAATTAAGAAGGTATTAACAAATTTTTTTAGGTATTACAAGGAACAATGGAAGATGGGGACACATTATTCCAGTTTGTATAGAGATTGCTTTCTTCATATGTTCGGTATTTCATTCTTTCACATAAAAGGAACTCAAACATATAAATTATCATCACTTGAGAGAAAAAATAAAAATGCACTGAGTGATAAATTCCCACAGAAGAAAATTATCGAATGAATAGGAATCAGTGAATATTTCTCAGACAATTACCTCTACTTCTTCTGAGTTCATGTTACCCACAGCAACATAGTAAACTGAAGATTGCCAGACTTTCTGCTGGATGACACCATTCCCTATGAACAAGTGATTGCAAACATCAGCTAGGACGGCTGTGAATTAAGCATAAATTTTACTCAGCTTCTACCTCACCTTGAATAACATTCCAGGACAATGTCGTGTTTGGATATGTAGGATCCTCGAGCCATTGAGCCAGCCCTTCGTTCCCTGCAATTTCTCAACTTTAGAATTACATGAAACGGTGTCACTGTTGGAAATTCACAAGTGGAATTGTTCCACATCAAAAAGGAATAGAAAGATGAAATGAGTTATACATAAAGTTAAGGCTTACAATCTATCATTTTAAGGTTTGAATTGAGATATTGTCCCCAGTTATACATGGGTTCAATTGGATCTAGTCATTTTCTTCAAACACCCTCAAAAGCCTTCATTATATTAGAGTTAGGTTGGCAAAGTTCGATAAATAAAGTTTTGAGTGTAGTGAATGGTGATTATGCTTCTTCCCATTAGCTATAGGTTGAGGGGAGCAAGTTTGATGTGGATTGATACACTTGTGAGCAGAAGATGTTGAAAATCCACAAATGGAGTTCAATTTATTATCCTTCTGATCCAAAAAAAAAAAATTTTATTGAGATAGGTGTCCCTCATTATATATGATCTTATTCAGATCTGGTCTAATTTTCCCCCAAAACCCTTCAGCCAAACGATAACTAAATAATCTTCCCAACTTATGAACTAACAAAGCAACAAGCTTTGAAAATGTATCCAAAGAAGATGGCTAAAAAGCAGAGAACTAAACGTTATCTACCTTGGGCAACTACTAGGAAGATGGATGAACTGGAGAAAGCTATCTCGTATGAGATGCTTATTTCAGATCCCTCATTCAGGTAATAAATCCACTCCTGGAAGAAGCAAAATGTATGAACTGATATCAGAGTAAAAAACTGTAAAAGCATATCACACTGAAGAATGCAGAGAGATTGAGAATTGCCTTGTGAGAATCAGGTTGAGCAGAGACACTGTAATTTTTTGACCAGTTTTTCACAACGTCAAGAGGTGGAGAATCATAGAACCCGTAAAGCTTCAGACCTGGATTTACATCATCCGACTGACTCACCTAAACAAAGAAAAGCTTAATCAAATAATTATAAACCATAAGAACATCAAAAGGATTCACCAAAAAAATGCAGAACAACTGGACTATGATCCTACCTTTATAGACTGAACAAACCAAGGATTAGGTTCTATAAAAACTGAACGTTCCGGTCCGAGGCTCAAAGAAGAAGGACCATAGACTCCCAAGATCAGAGTTAGTGACACTGAAAAAAAAGAAGATTCAAATTCACGTAATAAAAATGAATAATCGGATAAAATTCAGATAGAATTAGCAGCAAGATTCATACCAAAGAACCAAAAGGTTAGCACGATAATGACACAAGACCATGTGTCGTCCCTCACAATCCCGTCATCAATAAGTAAAAAGCCTCCCCGAAAAGGAATCCCAAGTTGTTGCTGCTCTAGCTCTGGTTGTACAAATTGATGTTCGTATTCTTGCTCCCCATTGCGACTGCGATCCCGACTGCGACCATTTTGCTCTTCTCCTCCTCCTCGAAGCCCTGAAGAAGATGACGAAGACGCATCAGAAGACTCTCTATTGATCGAAGGAGGAGTAGAAGAAGAAATAGGTGGAGTTTCTTCAGGTGATGACATTCTATAACAATGGTGGAGAGAAGAAATGGTTAGAAATTTTGGGATTAAATTGAAAAACCCTAAACCTAACAGGTGGGCAATTTAAAAGTTCCAACCTTGGGAAGACTCCATGGGAGCTGGATGGTGTATAACTGAAACTCACCGACCAGTCTTAATTTCTTCCTGGGGAACGTTAGGTATGACCGTTGGAAGCTGCATAGTTTGGACCAAGGCAGGGTGAGCTGTAGTTTAGTACTTAAGCGACGTGGGCCGGATGACAAATTGGTCGGGCTCAACCCGACTTGAGCTGCAAAATTGATTTAACTAAATTTTTAATTGAACTCAAGTTTGAAAGAATATATTTAATTTGTCTTGAGCCGGTTTAAATAATGATGTTCGGCCCGGCCGAACTCAAAACTCGATCTTTTACATTTTCAAAATTTCTCTTAATTTGAGCCATAACTTGAAATTTGAATTTTTTAAACAAAATCATATCATTTTGAGTAAAATAATATTATTTTTAGTTTTTTAAGTAGTGCTTTTTCTGTAGCTCTTTTCTGAAATGTGATTGTTATTGAGAATTGTGGTTTGTTTGTATTGAAAATTTATTTGGAGAGTGTAATTGTTGATTTAGAATTTTTGAAGAATTTTTAAGAAAATTTCTGAAAATTTGGGGTAATTTTTGGACTAGAAAAAATGCCAAATGGCAAGATAAATGATAAATAATAGTAGAAATTACTATCCAATGACAATGAAATTTTGGATAAATGACTGTAGGATCTATTGACTAGTGTCATTGAAAATTTTGAGACAATTAGAGTAGAAATTGGATTTAAGTTATAAGAATTGGACATGTAAGTCCACTAAGTTTTTATAGCCCCTTTTGTTGCCTTCCACGTTGCTTTTCGTTTAAAAGTCTATTTGGTGTTATTTTTGCTCTTCCCATCTTCCTCTTCGTGGTTCTCTTCTCCTCCTCTTCTTCATTTTTGTTTTCTTCAATCTCCACCACCTCAACTTTGAGGATCACACTTTCCTTCTTTTGCTACTAGCATTTTTGCTATCTCCTTCCTCTTTGCCACAAGAAAACCTATCCTTACCTCCTTCAAGAAGATGATGAACGTGTGATGCTTGGGAGCTAGGGCTGGTGTTGTTTCTGAAGAATTTGAAGAGAAAACAAGTAAGTTATGCTTTAAATATTATAGGTATTGTTAAAATGAAACTAGAATGATGAGAAATGTAGGATTGATGACTTGATTTTGTGAGTTGTGTGTGTGTGTGACGTGGATGGTGAAAAATCTATGTAAATGACATGTTTTTGTAATTGTGAATAATCATTAATGATGTATAATGAGTTATAGAGATGTTTTGGAAGTTAAATGTTGCATATAATGGTGTTAGGGTGAGTGCAGAAAATTATGATGAATGGGTACATGTTTGATGCTCTGTTTTTGGGTTAATGATCAAATATAGATCATGAATTGTTTGTGATTGATATATTGAGTGAATTGGGTAGATAATGATGAGGAAATGAAATGGAAGAGATAATTTATGTATAAGATGAGTTAGATGTATAATGTTGAAAGTTTGGAAATCTGAAAGATGTTAGCAGAAAAAAAATTTCCACTGATATGCTTTGGTATTTTATCCATAACTCCTATAGTTGTTCAATTGAGGTGATTCTTAGGTTGTATTAAACTACATACATATGGCTACATTTCTTATGAAGAAATTGAATTTAAATTCTATCTTTAAGAGTCTCAAATCTTAACATGAAATTAGGAACTGGGTGCAACAAAAGTTGTGGATGAATGCTTATGTTGTGTTATGTTTTGAGCATGTGAGAATGTGTTATACTTTAGGTGTTTATGATTTAGTGTGGAATATGAAATGTGTATAGATGATGTTGAGCTAAGCTTGAGGTATACATGAAGTAGTCATCAACTTGAAATGATGAATTTTGAATATGAAGTGCTTGATACTTAGGAATAAGATATGTTATGGAAAAGGATAGAAATTTTGAATGATGAGTTGTAATTGAATGTGATGAATCATTTAGGCAGAGATTACAAGATTTAATGCAAAAAAGTTAGTGTTGGAATTGATATGAAGAGATGTTGCACTAGAAGAGGTGAATTTGTGAAGATTATGGGTGAATATGATGTGAGAATAGATGTAGGAACCATTGGAGAGGCTTTGGAGGGAGTTTTGTCTCACATATGTCCGTTAGATGGACATTAAGTTTGTTAAATGGACCTTCTTGCGTCTAAAAAGGCCCCCAAACCAATCCATGTCCATTAAAAGGACATTATGTCCATTAAAAGGACATTATGTCCATTAAGCGGACCTTCTCAGGTCTGAAAAGCTCCCCCAAGCCCGTCAATGTTCGTTAGACGGACATACGCAGGATAGCTACAGTAAATTGCGCTTTTGACCATTTTAGAGGCAAAATCTTTCTTCGAGTTCTTCATGAAATTTGTAGATGAAGTCCTCTTTCAAACCGTCTAAGAATGACCTTAATCCGAGGTTTTTAGAGAACGTTTTGTCCCAAGATAGGTACAATATGATTAAGGATATAAATATATTTGATTCTTTTGATCATAACTTCACCATCCGACCTCCAAATAAAGTGATTCTTAAACCAATAGATTTCTAACACATATTTCTATCTCTCCATAAAAATTGGTTGCATTATGAATTGATTTGATTTGATTAAAGGAAAGTGAGGGAATCTATTGGAATAGTGTGGGCTGGTATGATTTCACTGAACATGCTTGGATATTTCGGTTATATTTTTATCTTTAGTCATCTAAATGAGATGAATTTTAATTTGGAGTAAACTAGAGAAATATACAAATTACATGGGGAAGTATAATTTTGATATAGTCTCTAAGAGGTTCAAATTCTGGATGGAAGTTGTGTGAAGTATACCGCTTCAATATAGGAACAGTCCGAAAATGTTTGAGGTATATCTTTCAAAATACTAAACCAAATTGAATGATTTTAGTGCCATTAGAAACATAAGACGTAGGGGAACACTCTTCTATAATAGAGTTTTGCCTAATTACTTTATTTTCATTGTCTAAATGATCAAGAACAGTAGCCCCAAAATTCTGTTTTGGAAAAAATCTGAAAGTGATACAATGAGTTATGAATTATGTTTTCAATGGTTTTATTGAGGTATAAACCTAAGTATAAATTATACTTAGGTGAGTTTTGTTATGGGATTGATTTTGTGAAGAAATTGATGGATAAATACCCAGGATTGTCATGAACATGCACTGTACATATTTCATCACATACATGTGCATTGTTAAACAATTATAATTGTGCAAATTGTGATATATGAATGTATTATTGAAGTGTAACTTGTATATGAATATGACGAACTACATGTTCCATGATATGATTGATTATAACGGATGCATTCCATACATGAATGCACAATCAGAGAAAGGCAGTTGTAACCAGAGTAACCACCGAAAATGAGCTTAAAGTTCAGATTGTGAAAAAGAGCCTCGAGCTCAGAAAGTGATTAAGAGCCAAAGGCTCACTATGTAAAGTGAGTCCTTTATCCCCATCGGATAAGAGACAGTTATCAATGAGCCAGATATCTACCATGAATACGGGACAGTTTAGGCACTCGGTCACAATAATGTAATAATTGGAAATGAGTCACTTGAGCATTTCATATCCATTTTAATAAGTATATTTATTGTTTAAAATGTCAAATTGGTTTGCTCTTAAGTGAAAATGTAATATGTGCTCAAATATGCAAAAATGTAAAGATGTTAAATATATGTTATATGTGTTGATATGATGCATGAATCGAGTGAATCATCGATGATGGTTACCTCATTGAGTTCACAAAACTCACCAAAATTGCAACGTTGATTTTTCAGGACTGGGGGCGACTCTAGCTACTGAAAGACTCTACTAGTTGTGTAGATTTGTGTTTTAAAAGAGAATTTATGACTCAAAGGTCGGTTAGCTAGGTTTTGGATAGAGTAGACAAATTTTTGTATATTTCCTCTTTCATATAGTACTTTTATATTAGGCCATGATGATGTACGTGTAGGAAATGTTGAAAGAAATATTGTAAACCTTCGGTAATTACAAAATGAAATGAGGAAAAAAGTTAGTTTTTAAAATATTGTGATTTTCTTATGATGCTTTATAAGTGAATAAAGATATGATGCCATGTTAAGTGAATATAGTGATTGAACGTAGCGCACCATTGTCTTAGGGTATGCACTATAATGATCTCCGGGCATCTCGGTATATATCCTACGTAACGAGGCTACATTCAATCAAGAAATAAAGGTGCGCTACGTGAAACAGCATCTTGATTGTAGATAACTCCAAAAATTCTCGGTATATATCCTCCTTCAAGATGCTGGTTCACCTTTAAGACTGATCTTGAGTTTGAAATGGATAGTCATACTTATAGTCTGCTGGAGATTATTGCTTTATGGCAAAACGTTAAATTTTTATCACCTTGCTTCAACCATGCGATCCAGCATCTTTGCTTTATCAAGAAATAAAGGTGAAACAGCATCTTGAAGGAGGATTTTTGGTTTTCCTAGGTGAAACAGCAGATTTTTTCTAACATTGCTAGAAATGGGAAAAGGTTATGAACAGTGGAAGTGTTGAAGTAGGGAAGATTGAAAAAAAACAAGGGAAAAGCCAAAGCAGGAAGCTGGAACTTGGAGAAACACTAAGAAGAGGAGAAGAAATTGGAAGCATAAAATCGGGTCGAGGTTGAGATGTCCAATGGAGATTGCATGTCGTGCATGCACGAGGGACACTGCAATTTTGCTACTTGTATTTTCAATAACAAAAAATTTACTGAAAGGGTGCTTTATCTTTTTGAAATTATCCTTAAATTAAACAAGAGTATCAACTTAACTAATTTTATTTAATATGAAAAATTATTAACAAAGACCGATAAACATCTCTGAAGTGCAACAAGGGTGTAATGTAATGGGCTTTAGACAACCTCGAAACAGTGATCACGTTGGTATACGAGAGAAATTGTGTTGATGTGATATTTTTCGCTATATTCCAACTTCTGTAGATAAGTGAATAAAGAAATGGATAGTGTAACATGATGCAATAATACATATCCATTAAATTGTACCAAGCCTCACCATAAAATACCTACTTCGAAGAAGGTAAAAGAATTTTACTAAATCTGGGTGTTATGATCTTGTTTTCCAGAATTCTTTGGAGGAAAGGGTGAGCCTAGTTCCAGCTTGGGCTTGCACATCCTACTTGGCATCTTGCAGTAGCCTTGTACCGAAGAATGCTCTTGATCATTCCTTCATGTTTCCTGCTGCATCCCAGCAGAAAAAGTGTTGATCAAACCAGTTCTGTACAACGAGAAGATTGACACGCTGCACACGACCATAAACCAGTAACTCCATTTTCAAGTGTTATTTCGACCACAAGCAAATTTCTGATTAATTTGCCATTGTAATGTCGGAAGAGGAAATCTGAAAAGAAGAATAATAGCCATTACAAAAACTATGACCAAGTGAAATATCAATAAATCCTAACATTGTACAAACCATGGAAAATCAATAGCTTCACAACCTTGGGATGGTCTAGACATTATTGCTTGTATTAACAGATCAAGGCTCCACGTTGCAGCAGAGCTAAAACTGATTATCAAGCTTAGAGGCAGCAGATGATCTATTGACTAGATTAACCTCCAGAATCTCAGATGATACACCCACTAAATAAATACACCTCCCAACCCATCAGATAACTAACTTCTTTGGCTCAATTCAAAAGTTTGCACTAGCTGTCTTTCTTCAAGCAAAAAAGTTTAAACCTCTTCAACTGCAAGCAGGACCACTTTAAAACCCCAATCAGTTTTATGTTACGGGTACAACTGCTCGTAAGGCCCACACTTTTAAGATTAAATCCCTGTTGAGGAACAGATTTTGCCCAAACTGAGTGATGAAGTAACCTAACTGTGCATAAAATGATGTTGAAAATCATAGAAACTGGAATAAAATACTACATAATAAAAGTCTGTTTTGATGTCACTCAGAAGTTGAGCTCCAAAACCAAACAAAATGTTATTCTACCGTGAATTTTCAACTTCCAAAATAGAGATCAGAAACCTTACCCCAAAATACTTAATGTTATTTATGAATGACAAGCTTTTGTGAACTTAAAACACTAGAATTTGGTTCCGGAATTGGAATTACAATAACAATCTCACCTCAATGGTTTGAATTCATTTACCATATATCAGACAGTTCACCACTTTGTTATCAATCTTCAACAGCCAAATTATCAGGATCATTTTCTTTTCAGTGGATAACGATCACGAACCTCAAGATCCATGCAGAACTTCACTTGCATATTTATCAACATGAATAGGCTCCAAAGAACCCCAAGTTCTCCCAACTTTTACTTTGACTTGCAAAGGAACTGAACATGACACAATATAATTTACCAGTTAAAATCAAAATAGAAAGAATAAAATATCAAGATTTTAAAATATACCTAGAAGCAAGGCAGCACTTTCCATGCATGTTTGCAACAAGCACGCAGCTTCCTTAATCACAGTGGGATCAACTTCCAATACCAATTCATCATGTACCTGCACAGTTCAGGAGAAGCATCAAGCATCCGTAAACACTCAATGTTGTGTATGGGAACTCAACAAAGACGTATAGGATGATATCTTGTTGTAGATTAACAAAGTGCACAAATAGCTCGTATAATGGTTCTATGCAATAACTACTATTTTCCCAATCCTTTGAAGTTTCAAAGTTGGTGGTGCTAAAAATGAGAACTTCAAGCCGAATATTTTTAAAAACCTGTAGAAGTATTCGACAACGACCCTTCAGCATGTGAAACTTGGCTGCAAGTGGAGAGTCAGAATCTGCCAAGTCAACTCCTTCAACGATAACAGAGTATATATTTATCATTGCAATCTTGATTATATCAGCAGCAGAACCCTATCAAAAGCAGATAAAATTAGATGATTTTATAATCCGATGCTAGCATTATTCACTCCAAAGTTTCTTCTACCTGACAGATAGAATTGACAGCTTGCCTCTCAGCTTTTGATTTTTCTTTACTGTTTCCAAAATTTATTTTTGATAAGAAGCGCTTCCTTCCCTTAAGTGTCTCAACATACCTTCACAATAAGTATAAATAGTTAGGAAATGACCTTTTGAACCCATCATACTAAAACCACATTAATCTGGCAGAAATTTTAACAGCATTAGAAGTGTAAGGAATATATTGAATAACTATCATAATGCAAATGCACTAAAAATATAATTGTTAAGGAGCCGTTAAACTTAGAAGCTTAAGCTAGATTCAAAATTAAATCACATATAATATTCTAATATATTACCTCATCCAAAAGGATGTTGGGCTCCCACTGTCAAGAAAGCATAGGCTTAACATATCTTATGATGACAATAAAATATCAAGTTAACATTAAGGTTGGTGTCATTTGAACTCATGACTTGTTGGCTATCAATGCTCTAACACCATACAAAAAACCATTTAATACAAAAATTAAGCTATTTGGTAACAACTGAGAATGGATCATACACAACTCTATCAATGACCTATCTAGAAAACTCCACAGTTATGTATCCTCTTCAAAGAAAGTATGCACCTAAGAAAGATATGAAAGAAGAATTATCATTCCAAATATATCAAAAGAATATTCAGCGTCATTAGCATGAAGAGTTAAAATCACAAATTGAGATGAAAAGCATCAACTGTCTGAAGAACATGGCGAAAATCCAAATTGAAAAACAGGCATAAGCCTGATCTTGATCAAAAGCAATGGGGTAGCTGATCAATAGGGATCCATAAAAGGAAAAGCTCTCACCCTTTCTTACGGCAAGACACAACTGTTTCTTGAAGCCAGGAACCCACACCAGGAAAAGTACTTTTAAAGCTTCTAATTTTCTCAGCAGCTTCCTCTGAACTACAATCCAGCTGCTTGGCAAGTTTATTAGCACCCATTCCATAAAGAATGCCATACACCAACCTTTTAGTCTGATCTCGATCATTTGATCCCACAGAATCTTC
>JANSVI020000501.1:737858-749593 GCA_025434765.2 Erythroxylum kapplerianum | reverse complement strand
AACTTGAGTTTCTCCACCTCAGCAACACAATGGGATATCAAAGCATTGAAGTCTCAATATCTTCACCTACTGTGAAAGTAAACTATTCTCAGCAAGTACTCCATAACTCCCATTTTCCTTTGTATACTTTATTGAGAATAATACTTTCATTAAGGCACTTGTCTCAACACTGGATGAGACTGTGTACCTCTGAGAGATATTATCAAGAACCTCTTTCACTATGTCTGTGTCCAGAAGTTCACTTTACAGATAGTTAGGTATGGATTCTTAATGGTCATCAGATGTAATATGTTAGATCGATCCTAGGCTTCATAGGCTACTTTATGAGCTATGGAGATCATGGATGTAATTGGACATGGCTTACCTGTCCATATGGCCATTTCAACTACAACTATCTCCATAACCTTCAATACATCCTCCGTCCAATTCTTCGTCTAATTCTTTATATTGAAACCAATAAGGGTTTCAATGGTGACACTGATTTAGTTGACTGAAAACGTGACTTCAAGATGATGAACTTTAAATCAGCACAAATGTAGGACAACAGCGATACTAAAGTCATTTATAGTATCTTTCCCGAAAATCTGATTACACATATTATGAAACACCTTTGGGCTGAATAAATAATATATGCAATTAGATTTTCTCACATAAAGGTGATCAGAATATAAATCATCAACTCTTATGACACTACCACCTTTGGGTGAATAGATCACTTGAGCAACAGCCTTCCTCCATCCAATGCCTTTATGTACATCTCAAAATTTTATGTAAGGCCAACATCTTTGGCAGAATAACCAAACATAAAATTAGAGACATCCCCTAACATGTAAGCAAAACAATTCAGAATACTAACTCAAAAGGCTACTTTGGTGACTATATTCTCATCAGCGTCCAAAAAGTCTGCCAACACAAGGGATACATCTTTATGTCATCCTCACATCCTTTATGGGCATACCGTATGAGACAATGTAACTTCAATAAATGCCAAAATTTGAATCACAGTCTCATTGTCACACACACGTGCTGAAGACATTCTCCGACAACTTCATTCGAGACTTTCGTAAAAGAAAAATCTCAGTAGAGTGATTATCGTGCGTCACCGAATACTGAACCGACCTCTTGAGACACGACAACCTCAAGTATCTCCCTTGTGGCAAGTTCATTGCACGAAAATTCACTCAAAAATGGCTTCAGAATGTCTCAATTCCTATTTCCGATTGATTATCATGCTGAAAATGAGACTTGAGACACGACACCTCATGTGTCTCCCTCATACAAAGTCCGAAGTATAAAAATTCAATCTAAATCAGATTCAGAATACCTTAATTCCCTTTTTTGGAGTTGAACTTTAATTTATTACAAATGTAATAAATCTAGAAAAATGGAAAAAGGTTACTTTATAAATTTCTTGGATCTAAAAACTGACCCAAAATATTCCGGGGTAGCTTTACGGGAAATCTGAAATTTTTGAAGGTTTTTTTAGTACTATAGCTGACGTCAGCAGTTGACGTCAAGGGACACGTCAGCGCCTGTCACAAAGCAGCGCGTGTGCCCCACGCACGGGGCCAGACGCTCGCTAGCAATGTTTGGCGGGTACGAACCACTCGCGCCCATGCACAGACGAGTAGCCACTGTGTGCCACACGCGCAGACGCCCGTTAGAGCAACGTGGCGCATCGCGATTGGAGCGTGTGCCACATGCGCGGCCCATATGGGAGCACTCACTTCTACTACACTGATGTCGGGCTCGTGTCATGCACACGCCCTACTATCTCTGGCATTTCGACGCCGGAAGCAATTTTTGGCATCCTGAGAGCCTCTTTTTCTCTCCGTTCGGCCCGTTTTTAACCCTTTTTTGTAGCTAACCTTATGTATACCACTTTTACGCAATTATATATGTAAAAAAAATTGAAAAATGAATCAAAAACTAAGGAAAACCAAATGAGATGAAAAATCAAAAAACCTTCGTTTCCGACAATCCGATCACGTAACCGCTCTGATACCACATGTTAGCATATAGTGGGAGCCTTATTACGTATCTCGGATCTACATGAAAGGATTAAAAATGAAGGTAATGCGGAATACCTAGATTTCGGCTTCATCTCTAATTCTGATGCCGATTCCGAGCTCTAAACATGAGCTTCCTTAACGGGTCAGGAAACCTTATGCTTATGAATGAACTCTTCTTCTGAGTAACTACAGGAAACTTAACCTTTATATAGCTTTCATATCGAGCTTCCCCATCACAAGACCGATATGGACCCGGTCTACACTAATCGGGACTCATTTTCTACCCGGACTTCGACTCATTAACCTAGATCATTTATTGGGCCACTTTATTATATTTATCTGGATCAAATGGCGTAACTTAACCGATAATTTATTTCAAAACCAAAATTGAAATTAATGTTAGTCCAATTTTATGAGACATTGAAAAAATTGTCCCTAAGAACAAAAATGTCTAACATCGATGCCTAGGAGGAATTTTCAAAATAGAATATAATAGTTTTATGAATTGGATGCATTTGGAAAGGTTATACAATAAGAGGAATGGAGTTTTAGCTCTGATTCCGTATTCACAACAAATTCTTTGTGTCTCTAAGGATGTTTTAACCATATTCTGGTTAATTTTATCATATATTTATGTGGGACTCAAGTAAGTATAGAGTTAAACTTTAATAAAATAGAGTAAAAACTGATTTACAAAAACAAAGGATCTGGTTGGAAGCTGAAAGATTCTAATTGGTCTTCAAAGAACTTTTACAAGTAACGTTCATTAAGTATATATACTAAGGGCGAATGGGATGGAGGACCACGGAATCGATCCCTATCGTCCATTTAATCGAGTAGCTTATATTCTTTCTATTTTTTATTAAGTATATATACTAAGGGCGAATGGGATGGACGACCACAGAATCGATCCCTATTGTCCATTTAATCGAGCGGCTTATATTCTTTCTATTTTTAATTGTGTTTATTGAATGTTGTGTCTTCACGCGATATACATGCAATCTTATGACGCAATATTTTGTCAGATGACCACGCATGCGGCCGCGCAATGCATGCCCTTGTGACCGCTTATATCTGTTCATTCATATTGTGTCCTTTCTCTCTCTTTGTTTTTTCTCTCCGCCCTTGCCTTCCTTTACTTTCTCACTTCTTTTGTTTCCAGCTGTGGTCAGTTTTCCTCCTTCTTGGTCAGTTTTTTGTTCATTGAATGTTGTGTCCACAACTGGTTCCTTGTACACGGCTGCTTCCCAATCCACCTGCAGACCAGGTCGTCGTTAACCTTCACCGCGTCCCCGCATTACGTCGATTCGTCTCTCTTTCCTCCGTGTAAAGACGCTTTCTTGGTGCTTTTAAGGGTGATCTCATTAGTCTCTTCTTGCTCATTGCCTCATCTTCTCTTATCTTTGTGACAGTGGTGGTGGTTGTCGTAGCTGTTGTTGCTGTCGAAAGAGTATCAGTGGTTTCCTCTGTTACTTGTAAATCTTCTTTAAGCTTTTTTTGGTGTGTACAGATGTTTTTGAAGTTTGTTTCCAGCTTTAGTCAGTTTTCTTTTTTTCTCATCTTCTCTTATCTTTGTGACAGTGGTGGTGGTTGTCGTAGTTGTTGTTGCTGTCGACTGTTGTTGTTGTCGAAAGAGTATCAGTGTTCACCAACTCGACGTCGAATGTTGTATCTTGAAGACTTCGTAAGGTTGTTCACCAACTCGACGTCGGATGTTGTAACCACTTCGTCTCAGTTTCCAGTTGCTCTTAGTTTTCGCTTCATGTTACTTTTATTCCTCTGTTACTTGTAAATCTTCTTTAAGCTTTTTTTGGTGTGTACAGATGTTTTTGGAGTTTCGCTGTTGTTGCTGTCGACTGTTGTTTCAGTGTTCACCAACTCTTGGCCTACAGCAGACTTGGATATGAGGAGATTTATCATGTTGCCATCCTGAAAAAGGATGGCTCAAATAAAGAAGACGTAGTGGAGACTTGGATATGAGGAGATTTATCATGTCTATCAGTGTCCACCAACTCGACGTCGGATGTGTTTGCTTTCTTACTGGAACATTCAACTTCAGTGTTTGGTAGCAAAACTGCCGCAACGCATCCAGCTGGTCGTTAGGAATTTCATCACCCAAAACATCATCATTTGTCATTATGACAGCCATCTCATGATTTTCCTGAATTTGTACGAGGTATAGACCAACACAGAAAGATTGTTAAATTCACAAGAAATGTAAGTTCCACCAAAAGTAATACTTTAAACCTATGAAGTCGTGCAGAAACATGAACACAAGATATCATTAAAAGGTAGTCAACATAGAGCAGAAATGATGCAGTCCACATGATTATCGAGACCCTCCAAGCATTAATGCTAGAACTTTAGCTTTTTGGATAATAAAGTATAAACAAAGCTTGAGGCTAATTGGAGAGTAGACCTCTTACATAGCTGGAAATAAAGCTCAATTTCATGCATGCTTACTCAGAATTTCAAGGCAATGAGGCAAACAACATGATCGATAAATAAACTACAATTTTAGTCAAGGTTAGAGCAATGTAGTTTGACTTGAAGTTAATATTTTACAGGGTACTTGCATTTTCTGATTGCATGTACGTTGCTAAACAAATGCCAAGAAACTGCTAACAGCAACAGTTTTCAATCAACATGCCACAGAAGGTATTGAAAACTTGAAGTTTGTTCTTCTAAAATTACATACATGCAAAGGAGCAACTGGACCTCCATCATCGTCATCATCTGGTAAAGCTTCACCATTGAGATCAAGATCGGAAGACCTCTTCCATTCAGGAGTTGGAGGACAAACAACCATATCTGGCTTTCTCTCATGGTAAAATGTATACAAGGCATCAATATACTCTGGTTTGTATATTCCTGGTGGACGTGCATCGGTAAATGTTTTTACTGCCTGTACGTGCATCAACTATTAGAATTTGAAAAGCTATAGGATCTGCAATAAAATACAAAATAATGTATACGGAAGAATAAATGAAAACCAACCTGTGTGACAGACATTGGCATAGTACGCATAAGGTAATGAACAATCATATATCCTGTGCGATTGTGCCCATGAGTACAATGGACGAGAATAAACTTCTTTGAATGCTTCTGACGAGAAAGGAATTGTGTGACCTAGGGATAAAAGAATAATCACGTATGTAACAATGATCTTGCTGAGGATTTCATGTTTAAAGATAACTTGAAAAAGTAAGAAATAGCCTCCCAATCAATAACAACTTCTAAGTGTGCAAAAGCAATGAAGGGGAATTAGCACCTGTTTAGCAGTATTCAATAATTCAACCACGAAGCAAAATATACAAAGGTGATGAACTTTGACATTTTACAATCAATCAGGTTCAGAAATAAAACAAAAAAATAGAAGCATAGGCACTCAAAACCAAGGGGCCTCCAGCAAGAAGCAGACCTCATAAACAAAGATATTTACAGATGCATTGTCTGGTACAGCATCACGCCCCTTGCATTGAATCTAAAAACAAAGATTAGGAAATTAATTGACGTGGAGTTACTTGACTGCAATTATAAAGTAT
The DNA here is from genome assembly GCA_025434765.2 of Erythroxylum kapplerianum. Classification (NCBI taxonomy): domain Eukaryota; kingdom Viridiplantae; phylum Streptophyta; class Magnoliopsida; order Malpighiales; family Erythroxylaceae; genus Erythroxylum; species Erythroxylum kapplerianum. The sequence goes on along the minus strand of JANSVI020000501.1, from coordinate 744,036 downwards.
GGAAAAAGATAAGGGCATACTGCAATTGATAACTTACTTTAACATGCTTAATGCCCTCCTTCTTCAAATCTGTTGTTTGATAGTATCGAGTAGTATTTGTTAAATCAATCACCAAACCAAGCTGCAAAATATTGACAGATTGGAATTCTAAAGAGAGAAGTATGACTAGAATGATTTGAAGAGAACAATTTTCAAGTTCAGAGGCTTACTTTTCTTCCTAAAACTCTCTGTTGATGTATGACTTGTTTGAATGAGTATCTTTTACCAGGAGGGATGCAATCATTGTAGAATTCTCCAAGAGGAACCTTAGAAGGAATGATGCACATAATTTCGGAGCCAAAAGGAGGGCAATCCAGCCAGCCTAAGTTAGCAAAAGCAATTTTGTTTGATACAAGGCATTCAAAACAACAGAAAAAAATAAGGTAAGAAACCCACCTGGAGGTAACTTATTTCTATCATAAGATTTCTGATGTTTATATGGTGCATATTGATCGTGTGTTGGTTGCCAAGAATTACGTACAAGTCTATCTTCAGAACGCTCATTCCTCAAACGTTTACGTCTTTCTTCACGCTCCTAACCCAGCATTAAATTCATTAGCTGTGTGCCAGCACATGTGCGATGCAGACAGCATTACAGAAAACATAATGGAAATTTAAAGAAATGGAATAAAGCCTAAAATTGTAAAAATGCTTGCCATTACAACCCAGAAGCAATTAGATAATTATTGTACAGAAATAATGCCATTGGCAACAACCAAGTACTGAAAAGAGAGAAAAATCCCAAAACTTTCAGATCATGGGGCTCCTCCAATATCCAGTTAAGCTTATAATCTTATCACACATGCTATCTCGCTGAGTCATTCAATATTATGACAAACAGCATTCATGTGCATCAAGAAGTAGTTAATTTTCAGTCAGAAAGAAATCCTAATGAGCATTGCTGAAGTTCATGATTCCAAATGCTTCAATAGTTTTGAATGCAAGCCTTAATCTGGACAAAGCATGCCACCTCTTCCAAAACAGAAAAGAGCAACCATATGACTGTTTTTAAAATCTCAGTGAACTGTCCAAAATGATAATAAAAGAAGTTCAGCCTATCCTACAGTATCTCAGTTAGGTTACGCGGTTTTAGTTCTAGGTATAAAGTCTTACAATCTCCAGACCCTGCATTTCAGCAGGTCTCTCACTGGATGTTTTTATTGGTGTATACAGTCCTACAATCAATATGGGATTATACATTTTCATCAAAGGTTGCCTAACTCATCCAGATTAAAACTAAAATTTGAATTAGAATAAAACACTTCATTCCTCAAATAATAGTTATGTAATCACAATATCCATGAATACCCGACGGGCAGTCTCAACAGCAGTCTCATAACGTTCTTCTGGTGCACTGTACTCTTCTACATTTCCTTCAAAATTCTCTTCCTCGTCTTCAGGTAATGGTGAAGCATTCAAGTCCATGGGAACTATCATTCAACATCCACCAAACCACATTTACCAACATGAAAATTTGAAATGCCAGTAAGGTTCCTTGTTGCAGAGGGATTTAGCACATCAAAGATAAGTTCACCTGTACGCATTTAAAACAGAAAAGGAGAAAGGAAACTCTAAGCTGACTCTCTACAAAAGTGACTAATTTAAGCAAAGTGCATCACAAAGCCATCATCAATATAACCTTCTGTATCAAATTTTCACCTAAAAACCTCCAATTCAATTACCCATAAAGTTGAAACCAAATGTTGAGTAAGAATCACCAAACCCAATTTCCTAGGGAAAATACATGAGATCCCACTCTATTTTTCACAACGCATCAAACAACAAGCTCCATTATGCTATTATACGCGTCCATTTCCCGGTAATTTCCATATCTAAAGCCCAACAAGAGAGACTCCAAAACAACTATCCTTCAACACTAACATAAAACTTCTACGAAAGCCTTCCAACTCCAAGAACCAGAATTGCATCGTATAAAATGACCAATCTAGAAAACAAACGCGTGTAGCCCATTCGTACCGATCAATCGAGAACAAACTCTCCGAGAAACCGAGCTCAAGAGGTAGCAGAGAAGAGCTTCAGTCTCCGGATTAGCAAAAGAAATTGCGAGTCGCTGTGATCACGAAACCATTAAAAATACCCAACCCAGCTTCAAACACCCTAGAATTAGAGCACTTGTCAACGCCTGAACAAGGATTCGAAACCCTAGAGAGAGAAAATGAGGGTAGAGCTTGTTGGCTTTTAGAGAGAGAAGTAAAGGCTTTATTTAATGATCAATCCATGTCTCGATACAGAGAGAGACGAAAGTATGTATGTATATATACACTACACACATATTTATATGATAAATAATAGGTCAATTAACTACTTATTAATTAGATATATCAAAAAAAAAACTACTTATTAATTAGACAATTAAAATCCTACTCGCTCAAGCAAGGTTGGATGTTCGGGACAAGATTTTCTGTATCCATAATTCTGTATCAACTCTCTTTCATACGATCCCACTTAGTTAGGTTTAGAAAGTTTGATCCCGAATGTTCGACTCACGGATATAAATATAGTAGCATTAAATGTTTCGTGGTAGTACTAAGATATCTTTCGAAGTCCCACAAAGCATGAGCGGAGGTTAATCGATATAATAATGACCTCAAGGTGAAAGTTTAACTGATATTAAATTGTTATAAATTTGGTTAAAGATTTAATAAAATTAAAAAATTTGTAATGTAATTAAAAAAATTTTAAGTTTAAAAGTTATTTGATTTATTTTATTTTATAAAAAATTATTTAATTTAAAATATTAACAAATTAGTTAATAAATTGATCAGTTTTTAATCAAAAAATTATTAAAATAAATTAAATTAAAATGTCTAACATAAAAGTTAGACATTTTGAAATTTTTAAGGTTAAACCGATTAAACCAGCTGAATTTTTTAATCATAAAAAATAGTCTAACTAAAAATAATTGTTAAATAAATAATAAAAGTATTTAAATTTCATTTAATGTTTAAAATTTTAAAAATACTTAATTTAACAACTAATTTTTTAAAATTAATTCAACTCTAAAGAATAAAAATAACAAATAATGTTTTAAAACCACTTATTAAATTAAAATTTTAAAAAATAAATAAATAAAAAATTTATATTTTTTACTTCAAATCTTTGTTTTTACTTAGAAATTATATTATAATTGAATTTTTCTCACATTATATTTAAAAATTCCATTCTTTATTTATATAATCACAATTGTTGATTTTTAATTTGACTGAGAAAAGATTATGTTAATTAAAAAATTATAATATCAAAGGAAATATTTACTGCAAATATTAAATTTCATATATCTGTTAAATATTAATATTAGTTGGTGCGTATCACGCACCCGGTGCATCGCAGACGAAAGCTTCGAAAGGACAAAGCAGGGCAAAGTGACGCAAAGATTACAAAAGTGTAGCTTGTGCTAAGGAAAGTATCCAATCAGAGAAAGCCACGTGCTATTAAGATTGTTAAAAAACAAAACATCATACAAAGCAGTTGGATTTTTTATTTTAATTATTACATTTTTATATAATTAATTTCATTTAATTATTATTATATAAATTGATTCATTATATTTCTATTGAACTTTTTTATTTATAATTTTAAAATGATATCTTTTGAATAAAATAATAAAGATAATATCATAAAAGTGGTTGACAATATTTTACAACAAAAACAATAACATTAAGTAGAAATCTCACTAAGACGCAAGATTTGGAGAGGTCTAATAATTTGCAACCTTATCCCTAACTAATAACGAGGTTATTTTTAAATGATTATGATAAATGAACGAAAATAAAAATAAAAATAAAATAAACAAAAATGATAAATAAAAGTAAATTTAGAATAAAAATAACCAAAATAATGAAAATTAAGAAATTAAAATTAATCAAAAATCAAGTTAATATAAGAATTAATATAAAATATCAAGTTACAAGAATTTATGATATACTTAATATTTAAATTTATAAATAACATAAAAAATGTTTGAAGGAAATTATAAGAATTTTAGAATTGGCTATCGAAAACCCTAAAAAGACAAAGTGTTTGAAGAAAATTACAATTGTTTTAGATATCAAGATCTAAAACAAGAATCTAAGAGGCAAAGGTTTGAAAAGAATAGTAATTGTTTTAGATTTGAAAATCCAAAACTTTGTTTTAAATTTGAAGGTTTAAAGCCCTAAGAGGGTAAAGTGTTTAAAAGGAATCACAATTGCTTTAGATTTGAAGGTCTAAAACCCTAAAAGGCAAAGTATTTGAAAAGAATCACAATTGTTTTAGATTTGAAGCTCTAAAACCTTAATTGGGCAGAGTGTTTGAAAGCAATCATAGTTGTTTTTGATTTAAAAGTCTAAAACCCTAAAAGGCAAAGTCTTTAAAAAGAATCGCAAGGTTTTTAGATAATCTTAAAACCCTAATTGAATAAAAGGGCAAGTACTTAAAAAGAATCACAATTGTTTTATATTTGAAGGTCTAAAACCCTAAAAGGGCAAAGTATGAGAACCACAATTGTTCTAGATTTGAAGGTCTAAAACCCTAAAAGACAAAGTCTTTGAAAAAAAGTCACAAGGGTTTTAGAGTTGGACTCAAAAGTCAAAACCCTAATCTTTACATGCATCTTACATCTCCAGGTATGTTCTCCTTGTTGTCAATGTGTCTACCTATGTTCTTGTTAGTTTTATTTTTCATCTGGGTCTAGTTAAAGATTGTAGGAAATTTCTTTTATTATCAGTTCAGTGAATAATTTGCAGCTCTTTGTTTTGCTCTCCCTTTTTTGTATATCTTCTGTTTGTTGTTATCTTTTAAAGAGCTACTGGTGATGGTGGATTGGAAATAAGAGCAAAAGTTGGTGAAGCTCTAATCTTTTAAATTTTTATCTTAGAAACAAAGTTGTAACCTCTTGGTGATGGGATTAAACTAGGCCTAACGTCTTCTAAGTAAATGAAATAGTCACAGTAACTAAAGAAATTAGACAGGAGATAGAAGGGAAAAACCGAATTACTTGACTGTTGGCGAGTCTCTTTGTCTGAATTGTCAAGAAAGAGGAGGATTCGATGATTATTTGTTCGTCAAGACTTGCAGTAGTTTCAGAATTTGGTTGAACATCAGAATTTTGTGGACCTTTACTGCTTCACCAATGCTTGTGAGGAACTGTTTTGGTGCACAGAACTAGAAAACCGAACATAGGAATCAGTTGTTGTTGGACTAACTGAACATAGGAATCAGTTGTTGTTGGACTTGGTTGTTTTAAGATTTCCCATTTTTGTAGGGACTTGGAGAAGTAGCTGATACTTGATTTGAACTTCAAGGTGGTGATATCTGTGTGTGTGTGTGTGTGATGAGTAAAACAAAGAGAAGGAGAAAGACAAAAGGAAAGAACCTGATGAAGAATGAAGACACAGACAAAGATCACCATCCCCTTCCTCTTCCACATATTCCTGATGAGATCATATACAAAATTCTTCTTAGAGTTTCTCCAGAAGCTCTTCAGGAGAAAATGAGATACATCTGCGACTCATGGTACAATCTAATCTCTAGCAGCAGATTTCGTAAACTGCAAAATGAAATCCATGAAGAAAAGCAGGAACTGATAATTGTAAGATTCTGAGGAGTCTACCAAGAAGCTGGAGACCCAAAGTTACTGCGGTATAGGAAGCTAAGGATTTAAGTATACTAAAGCTTGACGAGTTACTTGGATCGTTGAAGATTCATGAAGTTGAGCTCGATGCTAAAGGCAAGCCCAAATGGGACAAATCAATAGCACTGAAGGCTAGATAGAAGAATCATAAGATTCAAAGAAGGAGGAATTCATCAAAGGCCCTAAAGATCGAAGAGTCAAAGAATGATGACTCCAGTGAATCAGAACAAGAGTCCAGTGATGAAGATGACGAGCTATCCTTCATATCAAAGAAGATCAGGCGGATGTGGAAAAAGAAGTCCAAAGGAAGTCAATTCTTCAAGAAGAATGGCAAAGATGATGGAAAAGTAGAAAAGACATCCATCATATGCTACGAATGCAATAAACCTGGACATTACAAGTCTGAGTGTCCTACTCTAAAGAAGAAACAAAAGAAGAGTAGAGAAGGCAAGAAAAGCATGATGGCAACTTGGGAGGATCTAGATTCATCTGAATCAGATACAAGCT
>JANSVI020000500.1:345822-356944 GCA_025434765.2 Erythroxylum kapplerianum | reverse complement strand
AGTCACCCACATTATCAAACTAATATGGATTATCGATATAAAATGAAGTCCATTAACAAATACTCATTGAGTGATGTTCTCTCTTAGGACTAGATAAATAGAAACATGTATTCTAAATACTCTTATTAACCAATAACTTAGATACGATCTTAAGTTTGATTAATTAATAGCTTTAAGAACTAAGAGGACCAGTTAGCACGACAACACAAGTATAACATGTATTTAGTCTAGATAAGTATCTTTTTTAGAATTTCCCAATCCATAACGTAAAGATGGTAATCTTAATTGCCACTTTATATTAGCAAAATTTAAAGTAAAATACTACTTATTTGGCTATAAATGAAATCAATCATTTCCTAGTTGTGCACCTAAGAGATCAATCAATTCAATCATAAAAAGCAATAGGAAAGACACTTAATATTCATCATTGAAATAAACTTTATTCAGAAAATTTCACACATACTAGATGATAACATGGATTCCCTTCAACCCAAACGAAAGACTTAGCTACTCATAACAGAGGTAAAAACCCAGCAAAAAAGTAGTTAGACATATTGTCTCCATCTCTGCAATTTTTCTAGAAAAATAGAAAACTCCAAAGAAACCCAAAAATGAAAGAAAAATGTGAAAAGATGTTGTGTCTAGAGGCATTCTTCTCTTCCCTCTTATTGTTATCTTTATCAGATACACTTCCCATATAATCAGGCAGCAGATCCCCATATAAAAGATAATAACTTGATTCTTAAAATAATAAAAATCCTAAGTGTATCAAATATGTTTTCAAATCAAATTCTGTAGATAAATTTTCCCTTCGTACTTGCCCAAACTTAGTCAAAAAGTTTTTGTCCAGCTGGGAATTCGAATTGTCTTTGCTTTTCTTGCATCTTTTTTATTTAAATTCATCTTCCATGTGTTGAAAATCATCTGAGAACATTAAGAAACAAGTTCATTAATTTTAAATAAAAATTTCAACACATTGAAGAGATTTACATCCAAAGTTAGCACAAAAATAATAACTTATTAGATTTAATAAATTTCACCAACTAATAAAATATAAAAAAGTTAACATACTAAATGCACAATACTCCTTATTGTGCAGGATCTAAAAAGGGTCATAATGTAGGAGCAACATTACCTATTGTTCCAAAGCTTACTAAATAACTAAAAGATAAGCATAACTGCTATTTTAAATTTTTTAAGCATTATCTTCAATACTCTCAACCATTGTCTCCGTTCTTATCACTTTTTGATAGGATGAACTGCCATAATACCACTGTTATGATTTAAGTATAATGCTCCACGCAAGAAACAAGAAACATGAATTAAGAATTAAGAATTAAGAGAGAAAGAAAGGAGGAGGCCGAGGAGACGAAATTTCAGCACAATCATTCGTTATCCCTTAACAACAGTCCAACTATCTTTTTAACAAAATATGTTTTCATTCGCAAAAGAATTACAGCATGGAACAGCTTTTTCTTGATATACATTTAACTGAATCGTTTTTCACGATGTGATGAGGAGTGACAGAAGAAGAATACATGTCATCAGATAGATTGACATCTTCAAAGTATCAAAGCAGCGATGGCAAGTGATGTGTAGGGCAGAATGTGACATATAATGGATGCAGGAAGGGAATGTTACTATGTATATATTAACCTGATATAACCTCAAGTATGTAGCATCAGACCAAAACTTGATTGAATTCCAACAGATATGACACAAGAAGTGCCTGGCTAATTTGGATTGGAGTTCTTGAATCAAGCTTTTAAAACTTACAAACTAACTCACTCAAAGGCCTCATTAGAAAGTGGGAGTAAATGTTTGATTCTGCTGATTAACAAGAATTTATAATGGGGATGATCAGGACCCTTGTAGGCTACGTGGAAACGACAAGTTATAAGTCATGTTTTACTTTTCTTTAGTGTAAAAGCCTGGTGTAGAACCAGAAGTTGGCAAGTTGATGACCTCCTTTTTGGAAAGCAAACAAAAGATGAGGGGTACATACCTCCCGCAATCAAGCTAATAATTCATTCATCGAGTTTATGCCTATGCCAAACTTCAAACCACCCATTTGGCAAATGCATAATGATGATTGGTCATGAAAGAAACAGATTGGTAAGATCCCACTAGAGCAAACCCTGTCATTTTGCTGCTCAAAACAAGATCTTGCTCCCATTAAGATCAACAAAACCAAGTTAATCACTATTTGCCACTGTCTAAACTTGTATGCATGTTGAAGTATTATTGGTGTATGAAGTACTTACCAATTCTTATTTATGCAAAAAGTTCTATCAATCAAACATCAGTACGTAAAAAGCATGCATTAAGTACAAATTGTACACAAAGCACTAGGCTTTACCAAATTAACTAAAGAGCCCTTTCCAACTCACCCACTTAAGTTGCTTTAAGTTAGTTCTTACTTTATACTTCTTTTTTTAATATACTTTATTGAAGATATTTTCTCAATCATTAGATAGATTTTCACTTGTTATTATTTTTTTATTTTTTATTTTTATTTTGACCTATGTTTTTAAACTAAAAATTAAGTAAACTTCATGTTGTATATGATATTTAATAAATTATATATTTATTTAAGGAATTATAACAAATTCCAGTCAAACAACAGTTCAATGTTAGAAATTCAAACTTAAAAACGTGAACACTTTGAATTCGAGTTCTTTTACATCAGTGGCTTAACGTGGTTCAGTGATAAAGGGCAGGTTAAATTCTCTTCCTAAATATCTCTAGTGCTAGAAGTCGAAGTTGCACTTACTACCATTGATGTTTAGTTATACATAAGTTAGAACATTGACAAAAGTGTGGTCAATACTTACCTCCCTTTTACGAAAGTTCTGATCAAAAGTCAAATTTGACATACATGATACTGAACGGCTCACTTGAAGATCTACACAAATTCCAAATGTGAATTCCGTAAAAATTTTGATGAAAACTTCAAAAAAAAAACAAAGTGGGTTAATGATATTAATATGAAATATATTTAAATATTAAATTAGAGAAGCATTTCTAGAAATAAATCAAATTATAAAAGTGTAGCACATTATTTTTACTCTTAATTATTATACATACATATATAGTAAATAGCACTTTGTGAATCTTTATTTAAGTTTCAAAAGATTGAATTTTCTCGACTTCAATTTTTTGTAAATTGAAATAATAATTATTTATGTACAAACATAATCATCTTTTTCATTCCTTATTCTTTTAAAATGATATTAATAGCCAATGTTTTAAAAACATGATTGGAAATTAAACCTATAAGATAAGAAATTTAAGGCTTAAATGGTTCAACCGGTATTATATCGTTATAAAAATAGCTAAAGATTAAATAAAATCAAAGAATTTGAAATATAATTGAAAGAGACTATCCTTGAAGAATTTAAATTTTAATTAAAAAGAGAGATTATTGAAAGAAATTAATTTATTTATTTTAGTTTATAAAAACTTATTAATTTACTAAATTAACTAACTAATTAATAAAATGATTGAATTTTAATGACAAGAGTTATTAAAATAAATTAAACCAAATATTGAATGTCAAACAAAAAATTAGATGGTTCAAAATTTTTACAATTGAATTGATTGAACCAAATGAGTTTTTTATTCATCGACCCTTTTATTAAAAAATTTATTAATATTATTGACTGAATTTTTTTGATAACTAAGCCTCATTTGTAAGTTCTCCTCCAGTAATATATTCCATACTAATTGGTTTGGGTGGGTTAACCGGCTTACGTGGTTGCGGTTCAGAGCCCGGCCCAAGACAAATTGGTATTGTGCCCTTTGGTCTGCCAGGGTGAGGTTTGTGCGATTCGTGCGACTCGAACCCCTGACCAAAGGGTTTTGGTGTTTCTAAGAACACGCCTCTTACCACTGAGCCTGGAGGCGGAATGACAGAAATGATGGAGAAAGGCAGAATGCCAATAGGGATAACAGACGAGAGGAAAGACGTGAGGAAAGGGGTCGATCAAGGGAACGAAATGATAGAAGAGCTGAGCATCGAGATGATCGACCGACGGGGGTCATAAACACGATATTCGGTGGAAATGCAGCAGGGGGATCCACCGCTAAAGGAAGAAAGCGATATGCTAAACAGGTCGGTGGCGACTCATCCACCAAAAAGCCGAGGGAGAGCGATGGGACTATATCATTCGATGAGTCGGACCTTGATGGAGTAAGTTGCCCTCATGATGACGCCCTCGTGGTAACTCTAAACATGGACGGCTACGACGTGAAACGCGTGATGATTGATACGGGTAGCTCGGTTGACTTATTGTATTATGAGGCCTTCAAACAGATGAAGGTTCCCGAAGATCGACTACTACCCATAGACGGCCCTATCAAAGGAGTAACCGGGGCGTCAGCCTACCCTTTTGCTCGGGTGTTTCTGACAGTGAGGTTCGGGCAGAGGCCGTGTCAGATAGTAAGGGACGTTGAATTCCTAGTCGTAAAATTCCAAGGGGCATACAATGCAATAATCGGGCGGACTACCCAAAATGCCCTCCGATCGGTTGTTTCCACCTACTACCAAGTTATGAAGTTCCCGACATCCCACGGAGTTGGTATTGTCAGGGGTCAACAGAGAATCGCCAGGGAGTGTTACTTAGCGGAGACTAAAACATTAGACGGGGCAGTCGTCCTGACAAGCTCTCTTGATGTAAGGGCCGATGAAGAGATAGATCGGTTGAATCCAGTTGAAGAAACGCAGCGGGTCGCACTAGACAAAGACGACCCCTCCAAGTTCACAAACCTAGGCTCCGAGCTACAGAAGGACCTGGCTGAAGGAATCACACACTGCTTGGTGGAAAATAGGTCGATTTTCGCTTGGATACCTAGCGACATGCCAGGAATTTCTCGATCAGTCGCGTCGCACTCCCTCGGAATCCGGTGTGACTACAAGCCGATTAGACAAAAGAAGCGATGCCACAGCAAGGAGCGACAGGGGGTGATTGAGAAAGAAGTAGAGAAGTTGCTCGAGGCCGGGTTCATCCGAGAAGTCAAGTATCCTGAATGGCTCGCTAATGTGGTTTTAGTAAAAAAGAAGAACGGCAAGTGGAGGATGTGCATAGACTTTACCGACTTGAACAAAGCGTGTCCAAAGGACAGCTTCCCTTTGCCTAAGATCGACCAGTTAGTGGACTCTACTTCGGGGCATGAACTGCTTAGCTTCCTGGATGCTTTCTCGGGCTACCATCAGATCAAAATGAATCTGGAAGATGAAGAAAAGACCGCCTTCATAACCGACCAAGGCACATACTGCTACCAAGTAATGCCTTTCGGCCTGAAAAACGCAGGGGCGACCTATCAGCGGCTCGTTATGGAGGTCTTCAAAAAACAAATCGGCCGGACAGTGGAAGCTTATGTGGATGATATGGTCGTCAAAAGTAAGACGGCCGTAGAACATGTGGAAAATCTAAAAGAAGTCTTCCAGACCCTCGATAAATTCCAAATGAAGCTGAACCCGGAAAAATGCGTCTTTGGGGTGACATCCGGGAAATTCCTAGGGTTCATGATCACTCAACGGGGGATTGAGGCTAATCCGGAGAAGATCGAAGCCATCATCCAAATGCCCTCGCCCCAATGCTTAAAAGAGGTGCAGATATTGACCGGTCGGATAGTCTCTCTAAGCAGGTTCATCTCTAGATTGGGTGACAAGTGCCTCCCATTTTTCAAGGTTTTGAGGAAAGCAAACCTGACGCGGTTTCAATGGCCGGATGAGTGCGAGAAAGCTTTCCAACACTTAAAGCAATACCTGTCTGGCCCGCCTATCCTGCAAAGCCCGGTAGAGGGAGAGAACCTGATTTTATACTTGGCAGTTACGGAGGGGTCGATCAGTGCGGTGCTTATTCGGTTGGAGGGAAACGAACAACATCCTGTCTATTACGTCAGCAAAGTACTGACTGGACCGGAGACGCGATATACACCCATAGAGAAGCTGGCTCTCTCCTTGATAATGGCAGCGCGGAAGCTAAGGCCCTACTTCCAAAGTCATACTATTGAGGTATGGACCGACCAACCCCTAAGGCAGTGCCTTCAAAAGCCTGAAACTTCAGGTCGGCTAATAAAATGGGCGGTAGAGCTGGGAGAGTTCGACATACAGTACAAACCCCGCACAACTATTAAGGCACAGGTATTGGCAGATTTCATCGCAGAAATGAGCCAACCCAGCTCGAAAGACGAGCAGTTCCCAGCCTGGAGTTTGTTTGTGGACGGTTCGTCGAATGCCGAGGGATGTGGGGCGGGAGCAGTGCTGATCAACCCGCATAATGAAGAAAAAGTGGAGTACGCCCTCCGGCTCGAATTCAAAGCCTCCAATAACGAAGCAGAATACGAGGCCCTGATAGCCGGTCTCCAACTGGCTAGAGAAATGGAGATAAGGCATCTAAAAATTTACAGCGATAGCCAGGTGGTGGTCGGCCAAGTCACCGGGCAGTATGAAGCCAAAGGGCACAGTATGATCAAGTACCTGGAGCTGGTAAAACGGGAGTTGGGAAATTTCGAGCAGTACTCGATCAGCAGAATAGAACGAGCACAAAATGCTAAAGCGGATGCGCTCTCCAAAATGGCTTCCGACCGCGATGCCATAAACAATGTCCTAGTCGAACGACTAACCCAACCCAGCATTCAGAAAGCCGAGGAGGTTCTCAACGTAAATGCCGGTCAGTCAAGTTGGACAGCACCAATCATGCAGTACCTTTTAGAAGGAAAACAGCCGGAAGACGTGACAAAGGCCAAGAAGCTGAGAATAAAGTCGGCCGAATTCGCGATCATTAATGGCACTCTATATAAACGGTCTTACGACTGGCCGCTGCTTCGATGCTTGAATGAAGAAGAGGCCGAGCAGGCAATGGCCGAAGTCCATGAAGGGATGTGCGGAAATCATGTAGGAGCCAGGATGCTGACTCATAGATTGATTAGACAAGGGTATTACTGGCCGACAATGAGGAGAGACTGTAGGGAGAAGGTCGACCGGTGTGAGGCCTGCCAGAGAAACAGCAACCTGTCTCATCAACCGACCGAGAGGATGAAAATTGTGAGTCATCCTATCCCTTTCGCCCAGTGGGGGATGGATATACTGGGGCTAATTGCTTGATTATCTTAGGCAATAAATACAATAACCATTTCCATGTATTAATTAATTATTGGATAATCTGTTTGCATGTATAATCTACCATGTTTCAAGTATGACAAATTTAGTTTGTCTACTACATATGTTGTGTAGGAATAGTACGTTAGGAATGGACGACTGCAAATTAGATGAACTTTTGCTTGAGGTAGCTTCAAGGAATTTAGCTGGAGCCTTTCAATAAGACTTTGATATTTTTATGCACGTCGTTTCTAGCTCACCTCCTCAGTATACATAGTTTTGATTGCCATGAAATCAGTGAAAATTTGCTGGATTTTAAGAAATGGACTATTACTTTGTGAGCTCATTCGCCTATTTAACCATTTAGTTCTAATACTCTTCAACTTTTGAATTTGAATAATGGAGTGTAATGTCCACAAGAAAATTCCACGAGAAAAATTTTCAATCTTCTGCCATAATCATTGGAAGTTCTATTTCTTCCATTTTTCTATTGTTAGCAAAGTCTATGTTCTCATTCTTTAAGAAAAAATTAAAATTTCTGTTGACTTAACTGCATTAAAAAAATTGTTAGAAAAGAGATTCAGGAAAGCTGAATCAAGATAGCAGCCTTTATGAATTTAGATTCTCCTTGATGAACAATTCATGGCAGGATAATTCCATAGATGGAGCTGAAAGTAAGAACAAGCATGAATCATCCTTAAGCAACAAGCATCCTCCTCATAATCAGCAGCAGGGTCAGACTCGTAGAAGCAACAGTTCCAAGTCTGCGTCGACCCATTCCAAGAAATCCAGTGCAAAGAACGAGGTGAGGAGTAGGTTTTGTAGTTATTTGGGTGAAATAGCCACTCGGAAAATGATATTATTTATAGTTCATGCAAAATGGACTCCCATTCTTCTGGCTGAGCTTGATATTGGATATCCTTCGTTTCGCTTCGTTAATAATAGAATCGTCGCCTGTTCCAAGCTTCTGTTTCAAAGCACAAGTATGTGCGCATTTGTAGTCATACATGTGGGCTAACCACCGCAACTTTGCGAATGACAGGGAGTAAATTCTACTTCTTCTGCATTAACAAAGTTGACAACCAGACTCAATTTTTTGAAGGAGAGACGCAACCAGATTGCAAATGAACTCCACAATCTGGACAAAACCCGTGCGTCAACTCAAGCAGTCTTGAACCAAGATAGAGGGAGAGCATTGGACGATTCTCAATCAGCCCAGCACCCAGAACAAGGGTTTGAAACTGAAGAGCAATCACTTCCTAATTCTGACAAGTCCAAGAAACCAGACAATCAAACACTCAAAAACCAAGATGATTCAGAGGGTCATGATCCTAGATTTCTTGAGAGAGGAAAATCTGAAGGCCATGTATCTTACGTTGCAGGATCAGGAAACCATCCAGAAGCGACCTCAAGAACCAACACCAGATGATTACTCATTGGTCCTATCACATTGTTTGTGCATATGCAAGATTGTTGTGCTGGCTAAGTTGTTTGTGAATATCAAAAGGTTCGATCGGTGCTTATTCCAGCAGCAGATGAAATGATCATACCTGTGGTACTCCCAACTAGCCCATCATGTACATATCAATTATCTCCTTCAAGTTTATTCAAGCAAGTGATTTCTAATTTAGCAGTGAGTTCCTTTCTTTCTTCTTTCTCTTCTTTCCACGCAAATTTTGGTGTAATTGAAGATGCTTAAGATCAAAGCTTCCACTTGCCTTTTCTTGGGTCCAAGTCAAATTGTATTTCTGGGTCAAGTGATTCTTAATTAGATGACTTTAAATCTCTGTTATGTTATCCTTTGATTCCGGTTTTATTGGACGTGTTGACCTGATGAAATTCCTTGAGTTCATAGCATCGTTCATATAAAATTCATAAAAAGTCCAAATCGCATTTTAATAGTTAATTTTTTTTTAAAAAAATAGTAAAATATAAAATAGTGTTATACTAATTAAGTGAATAGTATATTTTGACTGTTATAAGCCCCAATAGGCACAAGAACAATTCAGTACAACGATCGTTTAGATCTGAGTAAGAATAACCAAAGTATAATACTAATTCTTCGTCGTCATCAATCAAAACTGAAAATCTTTAAGCAACTTCCTAACTTGCTCAAGCGTCACGAACAGAACCACAGTGAAAGGACCCTGCCTCGATACAGTTGGTATAAAACCTTTGTAAAGAGCCATAAGCCCTTCAGCTCTTACAGTCTTCAACGCACAGTCCATAGCTCCTTTGTACGGCGGAGCATTCCCAGGCTCCACCTTCATATTCATCACTCTCGTCTTTATCACATCCACGGGGTTCGACGCTACCGCCGCCACAAACCCAGCCGCGAAGCTCGCCGTCACGTGGGTCCCAAGCCCATCACTCATAACGCCATTGTCCAAAATCGCCTCCTTCATCTGGTCATATGACGCTAGCTGTGACGCCGTTACTATCATCGCGCGGTTCACCGTCAACGAGGACCCACGCCACAGGCTAGTCACACCTTCCTGTTTAGACATCCTTGATATGGCGTCGATAACGCCTTTATAGTTCCGGCGCTGAGCGGGCGGCAGCCTGCCGTCGCCTTGCATTCTTACCATCGCCACGTCGGCGGGGTTCCCGACCGCCGCACCGATCCCTCCGGCGATTAACCCCGCCGCAATTTTCCTTGTTAAGGGCATGGTATTATTCTCCTTATTCGTCCACTTTTGTTTGAGCACGTCGTAGAGCCCCATGCGAGTGGTTGAGTAAAGTGTTTGCCGGAGTACGGTGGCGGAGACGCCAGAGAACAATGCGGCTACTCCTTCGCTCTGAACAATCCTCATGCCGACGGAGATGGGTCCGACACGGGCAGGAGGCGGGTGGTGGAGGACGGCGGCGGAAGACGAGTTATAGGCAAAAGCTGGCCGGAGATTATGAATCTGTTGGGCATTCGGCAAGTTTTCACCTTGAAGCTGCATACGAACCTTAATTAGGTCCAGAGGGTGTGTAGAGCAGCCAGCAATCACGGAAGCGATTCCTCCTTCGACAAAACCCTTAACTCCCATGATTACGACGCTTCTCAGAACTTTTAGCGTACAAAAATAATGTCAGTAAGATCGGAAACAGGCAAAAGAAACTAAACCCAATCAGGATAAAGGTCACTAGAGCCCAAAAGATGGGAGTGTAAGCTAAAAGCTACGGCAGAAGAGTGAGGGACGGAAGGCCTTTGAGACATATGCTAGTAGGAAACCTCGGTGCGCAGAGGAGCGTGTGTTGAGAGATGGGCTTTAGGAAAAGAGAAGGTAAGCAAGTATTTATAGTGTTGTCAACGATAGGAGTAGTGAACGTGAGAGGAAAAAGGGCAAACGCGGTTGGTGGGGTCCATCGTCTGGTGAGTGCTTTGCTGACTATAATAAATGAATAATATATCATACGTCTTTCTAAAACTTACAACTGTCTGTCATATAGTATAGCCTAAAAGACCTTGACTTTTAGTTCTACGAATTGCATGAATGGAGAAACTCGCCAAATTACTTGGCGTTGAAAACTCGCCAGTCGCCACATAAATTTGAAGCTACGAATTGTTTGTTTGCATCTCTGCAAACAAGTCGACTTGGGAAGTTTCAGTGGCAGAGATGAGAAGTAAGCCGCGTCCTTGAACGTTTTGGTTGTATTTTCTTTATCAACTTGACCTGGTTATAAATACGTATTCAATTGGTTTTTCCCACACAGCTGGAAATGGTAATCGCTTTTCCGCGTTGACTCGATTCCCCTTCACCCCAATCAAATCTGACTTATTTTCCTAGATTTAAAGCCTACCTATTTGTTCACCCAATTCATAACCATAACATTTAGTAATACCCACACACACAAGAAAAAGAGGAGACTTGCAGCGTCTACGTGGGCTATATCAAACGGCTCCCTTTCACGTTATCCTGCTTCATGAACAACCAATTACGAGAATCTGTCCAGACAGCTTTCCTTAACGGAAATCTGGCCGAGGATGTGTACATGACACAACCTGAGGGCTTCACTTCCATTGATGGC
>JANSVI020000500.1:333401-345358 GCA_025434765.2 Erythroxylum kapplerianum | reverse complement strand
AAAGAATCACTCAACGACTTTTGTTCTTTCTCTAATATGCAATCTTTGGACCTCCCTCCAATTATTTCCTCATATATTAAACAATGTCAATGTAAGTCTACGTTATGGCTAGTCGCTTTCACACCCTAATTGGTGACAATACGAGCTCCCAATTCAAAGGTCCACCCATTCTTTTTTTTTTTTGTTTTAAGCGATTACTATATAATCATGTGGTTAACATTTAATGTTAAATTATTATTATATAATTTTATGATTCCTTATTTTATTCCCTCATTCACATTTGATTGCTTTGACCGCAAAATCAAATGTACCATAAAATATATCCCCATTCACATTTGATTGCTTTGACAACAAAATCAAATGTACTATAAAATATACTTTTTAATTTATATATGGCAATGTTGTAAGATAAATATGTTAAGACAACTCCTATAATTTGATGTTTTTAGTTTAGTTTTTTGACATAAATATAGCTAAAATCAATATTTTAAAAATTTGACTGGAAGTTAAACTAGTAAGACAAGAGGTTTAAGGTTTAAAAGGTTCTATCGATATTAGACTGTCATAAAATATGCTAAAGATTAAGTAAAATTAAAGAATTTGAAATATAATTGAAAGAGATTGTCTTTATCAATAGAAAAATTTGAAGTTTAATTAAAAATGAAATTATTAAATGAAAATTAATTGATTTATTTTGATTTATAAGAACTTATTAATTTTCAAAATTAACTCATTAATTAATAAACTAATTAGCTTTTAATAACAAGAATTATTAAAGTAAATCGAACTGCAAAGTTAAAAAAATTAAACAGTTTAAAGTTTTTTAGATCAAACCAGTTGAACTGGTTAAGTTTTTTAATCATCGGCTAAAATTCAAATGTAATATAAGAATTAGCAAAAATATACTGATTCTATTACATGATTTGGTAAAATTATTAGTCTAATTTTATTGAATCAAAATAAAGCATAAGAACATATAACTTTTTTAACATTCAATGCTAAATTCATAGTTTTGAGGTTCTTCTAAAACAAACATATTTAATAATTATGTATATTAATATATTATGTAACATAAACACAAACCTAACAAAAAATTATGAATTATCATATTTAAATTATTTTTCCTTTAGTCTCTTTTTTATTATTTTATTTTATTTGAACATTTCTAAAGCCATCATATTATGATAGGCTTCAAACACTTAACCCCAAAAAACGAAATTCTTATGATAAGGACGTAAAGCATATAATCATATTAAGATATTACAAAAACTCCAACTTAGGGAAGGTTTCAGCATTGTCACGCATCATGCATTATTGATCTTTACCTTCTCAAACTCCTAAAAAGAACAAAACGATTCATGGTCTGTTCACCACTTGAGCAGTATACGTGTCTTGTAAGAAGTTCTCATTAGGCAAATAATGTACATACATACTCATCATTGTATATTAAATGATGGAAACAAGACAGACGTGAGCTTCTTGTCTTTGCCTTCAATTATTCCAAGTGCTGTGCAGATCACACGAAGTTGCGGAAGAAACAGACATCCAACGTACGTACCCATTATCGCTTAATGGATTGGTGTTTGATTTTTCAATTTTGCCAATTAATTAGAAATAGAAATTAATTTGGCTAGAACTTTCCAATGTAAGAAGAAGAAGAAGATTGATAACACCAATAATTGATTAAGCGTAGAAGATTTTAGTTTGAATTGTATAAGAACACAAGTAAATAGCAAATAATGATTAAAAAATTTAACCGATCATTCATAGAAATTTTCGATTTCATTTATCTTGATAATTTTTTGTTAAATTTTGATCAACTTATTATTTAATTGGTCAATCTTTGTTAATTAATAAGTGCTTATAAATTAATTAATTTTTATTTAATAATCTCTTTTTAAATAAAGACAATCTTTTTTAATCATGTTTCAAATTCTTTAATTTTATTCAATCTTTGGTCGGTTATATAAAGATTTAATACCGGTTGAACCTTTTAAACTTTAACGTTTGGTCCTACTGATTTAACTTCAAGCCTAGTTTTTAAAACATCGGTAACAAAGAATACATTACATTTTTCAATTAATGCAATAAGGTCACTTTGATTAACAAAATTATTTATAGATATGTTGACACCTTGTATTTTCTTCCGTGACTTTAAGAACCATAGGATGGTTAACGTGATGTTGTAGTCATAAGTTTCGTGAGAAGAAAAATGCTTCAAAATTTTAACATTACAAAGTCAAAGAAAGGAATAAACGATCCAAAAAGAATTTAGTAGATAAGATTCTCTTCACAAACTCATTTGGAAACAACTAACATACTTAATATTAGACTTTTGTAAACCCTGTCTTTCAACGAAATTCTTATTAAATGTTGTTATTGTTGTTGTTGACTTTGATCACGAATTTAGTCAAATTTAAATAAATAAATTTGAATTCAATTTTATTTGTGTTTTGAACATATTTAAAAAAAGTTAAAATATATTACTAAATTCTAATTTTATACCTTTTTAATTCATTCTAATTTCAAATCATATATACTCATCAAATTTTTAATTAAATATTGTTATATTTAAGATTTGAGTTTACATTAAATTAAATAACTTTGAGTTGGTATGATCTTCTTGTTTGAACCATCTTTTAGGGTCAAACAAAGAATTAGCATCTTTGTCAAAAACACTAAATGGTCCTTAAACACCTTCTACTACAAGTAAATGCCATTTTTAACACGTTAAAGCAGAAACTAACTAAACAAAGAGTTGATTGCAACTGTATTAGCTGTTCTCCAACACTTTAATCCTTTCTGTACAGCACTGCACCTTCATAAGTGGTCCTGTCCTGTTACAAATTTGGCACGTGATAAGTAGGGAAATTTCCAGATAAATTAAAAATTATTTTTATTTTTATTTTTATTTTGGTGCTTCAAGTCTATGATGTTTCTCAACTAACATTTAAATTTCATGTCCTAAAACAGAATAATGAAAAATTGTCTGTCATGTTTGAAACTTTCCAAGCTGTAACGTTGAGATGGTAAGTGACAGGAGGCCTCTCTGCCTATATAAGAACGTTGTTGCCTCTCATATTCTTCCCCCCCTTCCTCCTCCGCTCCTTCTCTTGCTTTCATTGCTCTCTCTAACTTCAGATAAAGCTCTCTCTTTTGTGCTTGTTCGAGTGAACAAGAAACTTGAAACGGGTATGTATATATATACATACATATATATATATATATATTCTGCTCTGAGTCTTGCATTTTCTTTTTCCCATCTCGTTTCAGCTAATTATGTGACCCTTTGAAGGTTTTTCTGCATCTGGGTCATTGAGCTTGGATGGCAGTTTTGCAATAAATACATGTTAGAGTTGCCACTTTTACTAGGCAGAAAAAAAGAGTTGTCATTTTGATTCGGGAATTCAAAGATGATAATAAATAGTTTCCTAATGCAACAGAGGCCTATTTCGGTGGAACTTTTAAGAGTTTTTGTGATCTTTAGGGGAAAAAGATGGCTCTTTTAGTTTCTTTAAGACTTATCACTTCTCTTTTCTTGCTTACTGAGATTGCAGTTCTTTTCTTATTAAATTATGGTCCCTTTTCGGAATGTGTAGTCTGAGTTGGATTTATTTTGGAAGTGATGATACAGCACAGATGTTTATGCATCACCATGCCATGTGTTGAAGTTGTTGACAGCTAACTTTCTAAAAATAAGAAAAGCTTTCTTGATTTACAAATGTATATTCATGTGGAGCTTGAACTCTATAAAATCGCTGGCCCACACATTCTGCAGAAAATCGGTTGTAGTGCTTGTGGTTTGTCCCCCAACTACTTGAGATTAGTCATTTGTACACTGCGCCCAAATTCTTCTCTAAGTAGGACACTCTAGTTTCCAGAAACAATGAAACTTTCCCTTTTGAGGGTTAGATTAAATTTCCATTTTAGCTTTGGTGGGTTTAAGTTTTCATGGAGCTTAGTATTAACGCCTTTTCATTGTGTGTTCTAGACTTCCTATTCAGAATGGAGTACGGGGATCTGTATCTGCAGGCACAAAGACCAAAATATGATTGCCTTCTCTTTGGTAAAAGTTCCATTTCAGAAGATTTTGTTAGTAAACTGCATTATGATTGGAACAAATTCTTATTTTTTGTTTATCTAACTCCGCAGATCTAGATGATACCCTTTATCCCCTAAGTTCTGGTATGGCAGCATCATGTGGCAAAAATATTAAAGGTTAGTTTCTGCTTTTAGTTTTTCAATTTTCTGGATGAAGCTTTGAGTTCATTGAATAAGAAATGAATATTCTTTTGCAGATTACATGGTTGAGAAACTTGGCATAGATGAAAACAAAATAACTGAACTGGGTAAGCTACTGTACAAGAATTATGGCACAACAATGGCTGGTCTCAGGGTAAGGCATTTGAACTGTTTTAATGCCAAAACTATCATCTACTTTGCTTCTTAGATGAGAAATGATTGTATCTGATTACTCTTTTGCAGGCAATTGGCTATGACTTCGACTATGACGAGTACCATAGGTGGGTATATTTGTCTTCTTCTCTCAACTTTGTTTCAGTGCTTAACATGTGACTTTCGTCTGATGTGAATTTACATATTTTATTTCCTCTCTGCAGCTTTGTTCATGGCAGATTACCTTATGAAAACCTTAAACCAGACCCTGTCCTGAGGAGTCTTCTGCTCAGCTTGCCTGTTCGCAAAGTTGTAAGCACCTTGTTAAGATCAACATCCTTACAATTTTTCAAACCAAATTGGAGATTTCTTGATCTGTTTTTTTATTACATTACAGATCTTCACCAATGCAGACAAGGTACATGCACTTAAAGTTCTTAACAAACTTGGGTTGGAAGACTGTTTTGAAGGGATTATTTGCTTTGAGACTCTAAATCATACCCATAAGAACACAGTGTCTGATGATGAAGATGAAATAGAATTTCTTGGATCAGCTGCAAGTAATGGATCTGCACCTGCCGCGGCAAGTAACGCCCCTGAAATATTCGACATCGTTGGGCACTTTGCACAACCAAATCCCAACCTGGTATTGCCTAAGACGCCCATTATCTGCAAACCATCAGAGGTTGCCATTGAACGGGCTCTTAAGATAGCCAATGTTAATCCTCAGAGAACAGTAAGTTATTCATTTTCAAGATTCAAGAACTTGATCTCACGGGGTTTAGTTTTTAGATATTGAAACTGCTAGTTGCAAACCGTCTGAATATTTTCAGAAATGAATTTCTCTTTTCAGCTGTTCTTTGAGGATAGCGTCCGTAACATACAAGCTGGAAAGCGCTTGGGACTTCACACAGTACTGGTAAGCCAAAACAAACTGCAAAATTTCAGTAACCAAATCCCAAAAATTTCAACTTTCTCAGTTTGTTAATGTTGTTTTTCATCTTAACTTGATTGCAGGTTGGCACTTCACAAAGAGTCAAAGGTGCAGACTATGCATTAGAAAGCATCCACAACCTGAGGGAAGCAATTCCGGACCTCTGGGAAGCTGAGATCAAGTCAGAAGTTGGCTATTCTGAGAAGGTTACAGCACAGACACCTGTCACAGCTTAGATATATGTGCTATGATTAACCTAGCAGATTGTGTTAGGATCTCATTTAACCCCACTCCCCTCTATTATGTTTCAATGATGTTGATGTCTTCCTCCAATGATTAATAATTAAAAAAAATCTCTCTTTCAAATCTACACGACAGTGCCAATCCACCTCCCCTTCCTTCCAGATACACTCAAACTAAAGTCATTATCAGCTAGCAATCATTGATTCTAATTACTGAAAATCATGCTTATCACCAGGAGAATATACCAATAATACATTATATATACACATAATATATGTGGCAATCTGGTCTGGCGTAATATATATCAGGACATGTATTAAATTTGACGCCTGCCATAAAGCAGTATAATTGATAAAACCCTCAAGGACGCAGCTACCTTACTACTATAAGAAACTTGTTTCAACTTCAGCTTATACCAATGAGATAGATACCTTAAGCCTTTTAAAGGAAAACTATTTTAGCTTGAAAAGACCATAGGTTTTTAGCAGTCCCAAACTACGTGCAAATTGTGGGATGGTCCAGTATTTCAGTGGAAGTTGCTATAAGACAAAATCAAGCTGGCGATCACAAAAGAACCTTAAATCCCAGATCCAGACGGATCTTTGAAGCTGTAAAGTCCACACCTAACTCTGTTTCAAGCTGGCATCAAATCAGTAAGTCCTGTAAATCCACAGAAATGGTCCACTTCTCAAGCAAAGAACCTGGGAACTTTACACCCTGCATGGCCATAAGTAGGTCGTCGCCTTCTCATAACTTTGATAGATAGTTTTCATCATGACAACACATTGCAGGACGGATCCATCAATACTGCAACTTTTAAGAGTGGTATGTAGGACTTGGATCCCCCACTTTCACCAACCTTCGCATGTTTCTTTGTTTTGGATTCTCAATTCTGTTGAATTGCATCATCCCCATTTGTCCTTTTGCTAAGTAACAAGAGCTTCTCGTTGTCACTCTTACCTGTTCAGCATCATATGTAATCAAGTTCACAACAAGTATTATTGGTAAGTTTATCAAGTGAAGCTCCTCTAGGATCAAGTTGATTTTATTTTTTATTATTGTAATCATATACTTTTGATTTGTTATAGAGAAACGGTTATCATATTTTTATATTTTCATCACATACTCATCATTTTACCTTATTTTTCAATAATGATATCAACATTAACCCTTTTAATATTGAGAAAAAATATAGGTAATTAAGTGCTTGTCAAACTCACATTTATGCTTTTTTGGCTAGATATACATTCTTACTTAATTGATGGTTGCTTTCATCATAGGTCTGTCAGGAAAAAAAAAAGATTTTCAAAGAATTAACATCTTCCATAAGCCAACAGTTACTTATACTCATAGGTTGTTCATTAGGTCTTGTTATATTACACCTGCTATTATGCCTAGAAGTTGTATGTTTCTTACACTTTTGCACTTGACTCTTTTGTAACATTTTGCTTGCAATAGGCATTTCCATTGGTTTACTTTTATCTCTCCTTGCCTTTTTTTGCCTTCTTAGTATCACCCTCTTAGTTGGTATATGAATATGCTTACAATTTTTTTCTGGCTAGAAGCTTCTGAGTTGCAATACTTGATCTTACACCCTAAAAAAATGTTCTTCTCATAGCAATCATTGACAAATGCCTAAACATTTTTTTTAGAGTGATTAATAGTACTAATACCATGTTTTCACGGATAACTATATAGGCCTCACATTCTGCGGTTATAGCAATTGTCTCTTTCTAGTCTGATAATATGCTTCCTATGTCCTTTACTTACCTCGTAGACTCAATCCCCATGTCTCCTTTTTCTTTTTCCAAGTTGCTAGACAACTATAGGTGCAATTTCTAATTTTCATCCATATGCGTATATCCTCTGTTAGGATATATATTGTCTATCTAGATAATTAATTTTGACATTATTTATTAATTGGATATATAAGATATTAATTAGATAATGACTTGGTTCAAAAGCTATATGGATAATCTTGTAGTTATGATAGAACCCTATCTTAGATTGAAGTCTATTATCATGTTAGGAATTGAATTGTGTTTTGGGTGAATTTGTGGATTTTATGGATAGAAGAAATAAAGTGACTTGGATGTTGTTTAGTTGTGTGGTTGAAATAGAATTCTCCTTGTTTAAGTGCATATGTATGTCTCTATCTAGAGCTGAAGCAAATCTTATGTAGGCGTCGAATTACGACAGTGGATGGTGTGTTAATTGTTATCGGAAAAATACAGCTGCAAGTGTAGATTTTTTTTATGGCAGTGGAGTTCAAAAGTCGTGTGGGTGTTCTTGCTTATAGTTGAGGAGTGCAGTGGATGTGGGTGTTCTTGAAAAAGAAAACAGTGCAGTAGACGTGGGTGTTCTTGAAAGAAAAGAGTGCAGTGGGTATGCGTAAACTGAAGTGTGTAGTGGGTATGTGAGAATTAAAATAGTGCAGTGGGTGAGTAAACATGTGTTGGTGTCGCAGACATTTTTCCTATTTTGAGTGAATTAAAGTGAATCTCTAGGTTTCATGAAGTGTGGTCGTGGGTATGAATTTATGAAACAGTGAATATTATCTATGGTGAAGTGAGCACTGGTTATTAAATTGAAGAAACACTATGACATATTTTTGTGAAGAAAAAGTTGGCTATAATGCAGAGTTTCAGCTGGATTATTTCGAAAAGATAAAAACTATAGAGAAGTCTTTCTTTTGTCTCAAGTATAATGTTGTTCAATTCTTAGTTGATTAAACACTTGAGTTATTTTTTATTGATTGTCGTTTAATTAAAAGTAGTTTAGAAAAATTCTTTGTTGAGGTTAGTACGAGACGATCATACTATTGGGTGTGAAATTCTTTCACAAGAAGTGAGGTTGAGAGTTAATATCAAGGGTTGAGTGATGTCGGCTCAATAAAGCCTTGGGTAAATCTGTTGCACTTCGGTGAAAGTTATTAAGCTAGGTAAGGGGTCCGCAGATGTAGGCAAGGTGTGTTGAAATGTGTTACCAAATTTTCAGAGTTGATTTATTTTTTGGTCCTCTTAATTTTTTTTGATTTTTTTGTTTACTGGAAACGAATCGAAAAATTTGAGAAACTACTACCCCTTCGGTTTTTCATCCTCCTTTCAACATGTCTCTTCATATTTCGTTATCCTAATGATCTCCAGCATACTAATCATCAGTCTATCCCTTGCTGGTAGTATCCATCCGTTGAAAGTCTCACTTATGTTATCATCAACAATTGGATATTTTGACTTAAATGATTGATACGACGTAACCTAAGTGTCCATTGAATATTCAAGCAAAGAAATAGTATATTCATATCTAATTTTGTCCAACCTCTTCAATTACTCATTGAAATATTAAATATATGTTGACCATGCATATGCCCACAATTGTCTCCTTAAGTCTTTTCCACCTTTACATGCCCATTATAACAAATATTTGTAACATGCATTAGATAGTGTGATCTCAACAGTTCTTATTAATATGCAGATACACAAGTCAATCAAAAGAAGTATACATTAGATTCATAAGAAATATATAACATGGCAATATTATATCAAATAACAAACAAAAAATGTGTGTGTGTTTTGCATATCTAATATTATGGTGACCCTATCTCTATGATTTAACTCCAAATCAGTTGATAAGTGACAGAAAAAGAAGAACTCCTAAAAGTGAAGCACAAAGAGATAGAGAAGATGCAAGATAAGGTTCTCCGTACTTATGCTGATATGGAAAATGTCATGGAAAGGACCAAGCGTGAAGCAGAGAACTCGAAGAAGTTTGCTATACAGGTTCTTCAAGGAACAATTTTTACATAATGGCTTACCGTGTGTTTGGATGTAGAGGGGCGTCAGTTTTACTCGCTTCTTTTTACTGATGTTATGATGTGTGGACATTTGGTTTATATCTGTATGTTAAACATTGTGCCCCAGAATTTTGCCAAGAGTCTTCTGGATGTTGCAGACAATTTGGGAAGAGCATCATCAGTTGTCAAAGATAGTTTTGCAAAACTTGATATCTCTGAAGACTCTACGGGAGCGGTGTCGCTCCTTAAGACACTTTTGGAAGGAGTTGAAATGACAGAGAAGCAGCTTATAGAGGTACTTGTGTCAAATTACACTTTTGATGCTTTGGTCATTCTGCCTTATGATTGTATTCCCTAGAACGGGTTTGATTGCGCTTTCAGTTATACTGTTATTTGAACTACCTTTACCAATTTTGAACTTCAGGCATTTAAGAAGTTTGGAATAGAAAAATATGATCCAACGAATGAACCGTTTGATCCACATAGGCATAATGCAGTATTTGAAGTACCAGATTCATCTAAGCCTCCAGGGACCGTTGCTGCTGTTCTGAAGGTATTTATTTCCTAAAATTCTTATGTTTTCTCATTGTCAATGTTGATTATATGAGTTTGAATGTGGATTCATTCTTATTGATTCTGGATGAATGTTTTTTAGTAAAGTAATTGTACTGAATTGTGTATTTCTTTGATCTTCTTACCAGTGCAGTTTAATCAGTGCTTTCATATTTAATGTCTCTTCATCTGTGTACTCATGAAATCTCTTGCGGACTAGAACGTGGCTTTTTTAATTTTCTGCGTGGTCATGTTCTTATCTCAACTGACAATACAAAGAAGTAGCATATGACGTTGGGGATTTATGGTTTTGGTAAAGGCTTCTTTATGTTGGTATTGCAGACAGGATACATGCTCTATGATAGGGTTATTCGACCGGCAGAAGTTGGTGTTACTCGAGCATTGGAAAATGACACAGAAGCTAATAACTGAGGGCGCAAATGATGTTTTGATGCTTGAAGGAGTGGAAAGATTTTTCCTGCGGGAGTGAAATGATTCAATGAATTGTGGGGGTTTCTTGTCAGATTAGCTTGTGATGTAAGAGGCCCTTAAGGAACTAGAAAGCCTTTTATGTCTTTTTCTCAACTAACTTGTAAAAGATGAGGTGACACAGAGGGGTCTTTTGTTATTCTTTTCATATTTAGAATTATAGTGTTTGTACTTGAGGATGATTGTTTATTCTTGTCCGGAGGGCAATTATTATTCACTCTAATTGTCTAGTGTCTGAGTCTAACCTTGTTGGTTTTGGAAGGTTTCCTTATCAAACAATAGAGGTGAGGATATGAACGTAAATGCACAGAACTTGCTGAATGTCTGCCTTCTTAAATGGATAATACATCGTAGCTATACTTCAGCTCAAGTGGAAATGAAACGTGTACAACTGCGAGCAGATAGGATTTCACTCTTAAGCTTATGAAGATGCTGGTTACATCAAGCGTGCTGCTAATAACTTGACACCGTCACAAACGAGCCTAAAATCACATAACTGGAAAGGTTAAAACGTTAAATTAGATTTTTAAGGTTTTTGTTAAATTTTAATTTAGATTTTAACTTTTAATATTAAAAAATGAATTACACAAAAAAATATTTAATTTTACTCAATTTTGCAGTTATTGTATGAATTTTTAAAAGTGACAACTAAATGTTTAAATTTTTATTTTTTTAATTCTAACCTGATATTATTGTCTCTATTAAATTTACTTGTGTAGCTTGCCACGTGTTTTGACGACCCCAAAAAACACACACTTAAACACGTTAGAACAAATTAACATAACTAATAGAGATTAACTAAACTATATCGTTTAATTACGACGTCATTTTTGTTCTTTAACATGCAAAACAGCAAGGTGAAATTTAAATAATTGATTACGCAATCAACAACAAAATTTGAGTTAAAGAAACAAAAACAGGCAAAAAATACATTTAGTAGCTTACAAAGAAGATAAAAAGGGCATGTGATTTAGAAACTTTTTCTCCGTAAAAGAAGATAGGCATTTGTCCTTGGATTACAAGGAAACATAATAGAAGAAGTATAAAAAGACAAATGGATACTAGTCATGAAAGGAATGATTAGCATGGTAGAGAGATGGAAGATTCAATAGAGACATCTCTTCCCTTCATTCAAGCAACACTGTAATGCATTATCCACCATTAATCTACAATTGTTTTAGATAAGCCAAGAAGCCTATCTGGTAATAATAGTTGCTTGATTCAACTAACAAACTTAGTGAGAACCCATTAAATAGAGTAACAATAAAAAGGAACTGAAGATAAAGGGAAAGCTTACTAAGGGTCTAGAATAACAACAAGAGGGTTCTAACAAAAAGAGAAGAAATTGGCAACCATGAAAATGAGACATAAAACATAAAAGAAAGAGAAGAGAAGTAGAATAGAGACACAATAACAAGAATACAGAGTCAACTAAAAGGGACGCTAAAATTAGATGGTGGTGTTACTAGTTTGGTTAAGTAGGAGTTGCAAATCAGAGACCAATGAGTAGTTTGTTGTTGTGAAACGAGTAAGGTGCGAACCTTTTAACTC